>WHYT01014470.1:111296-128170 GCA_009806455.1 Tetrax tetrax | reverse complement strand
CCAAAAAAAAAAAAAAAAAAAAAAGAAAAACATGAAACAAAAAATTAGTTAATTTGTCTATAAAAGAACAAATCTGAAGTTCTGTATCCAGGAATATTTTTACTTTTTTATCAGTCAGAAGAAACAACTCCTACATCTTAAGTGACAGTTTGAAAATATTAAGTTACAAAAAATTACCACTCCTAGATTAAATTTTTATCTCCTTTTTCAAATGTTTCCCAGTATTTTCTGAAACTCTCCTGAAGACTTTAGAAATTTAACAAGGAGCTGATCCTGACATTACATAATCAAAATTATTTCTCTGCTATTCTGGAGATTTACTAGATCACTGAAAGTTGAAAATAAAATAAAATCTCCTACAAATGTAGGAGAAAGTTGAGATTACAGGAAACAAGGATGTGTGGGTTAGCCACAGAATCCTGTATGTTACAAGGGACCTCCAGAGCTCATCTACTCCAATTTCTTATTCAAAGCAGCTCCAGTGGATGCAGGTTTAATCCAATATGTCTGTATAAAGGGCAGCTATTTGAAAATGTTCAAGCCTTGCAGTCATTTTACAAAAATATACCTCTTTAAAATAAAGTGTTTATGAATAGCAAAGCAAGAACATATTTTACCTAGAAAATAAAAAGTGATTTATCTTCAAGGGATTAATTTTGTGCTGCAATGATCCAATGTACTCAGTAGAAGGAACATGAAGGCAACAAGCACAGGAAGTAATAATTGAAGATTAAAGCTTTTGTTACCTTGGGCAGGTCAGAATGCACTTGTGCAGGTTCCAACAATATAATTATAATTACACTGCATAAAGGTGTGAGAGCTGAAGTACCATCATATAGTTCTCATTGTTGTTGAGATGATAGGTAATAGGCAGTTAGCCTGGTTTAGTATCCTGTTTGAAGATTAAAGCTCGGATAGTAAGAAATAACTCTTGTTTTCTTCCTATCATATGCTGGTGAAATACAGTAAAGCTTTAAAAATCAGAGAAGTGTTCAGAAACCATAGCGATGAACATGGTACAAAGAGGTGAATACCCTAGACAATTTGGTAAATTTCAGCTTCCAAACTTCAGCAAAACTGTAGGCACGAAGAGGAATTTAAGGGGAGTTCACATTATCACAACGTACCTGTTAGCTTGTGAATAACTTCAAGGTGCTGTTAAGGAAGCTGTGCATCCATCAGAGAACTGAATTCACATCTAGTAGAGCATTATATGCTTGCATCACATTTTGGAGTTAATGATGACTTCTACAACAGAAGAAAAGATGCTCATGTGGGTTTGTCCTATTTTTTTTTTTTTTTTTTTTGCAAGATCCCATTTTTTAGCCATGATTGTAGGCAATGCTCAGTGTGTATTCCGATACGGTAGTCTGTTACTTGATCACAGAAAGAAAAAGTTCTCTCAGTTGAGAACTGTTCTTCTAAGACTAAACAATTTTCCTTTGAATATTTTTACTGCCTCACAGATTTTGTTCTGAGGAAGATAACAGAAAGACAGACATTTTCTCTACTAACTGAATGATATATGCCTAGCTCCCTGAAGCTGTATTTCTGTTTCTCCAAACATCACAATAGGTTTTTGTTCCTTAGAAAGAATTTTTAAAAAGCATGGCTTTCACTTGGAAAATGCTTTGAAAAGTTCAGTTCTACTAAGGCTCCGTAGTTTGGAGGAGGTTTTGCTTCCTGAGTCACACAGATGTGTTTTACAAACACCTTGGAATTTAGTAAAGCCTGAACCTATTGATGCAACAGGGCAAGTGCAAAGTCCTGTACCTGGAAGGAGAGCCCCCTGCAGTGATGCTCGTCTTGACTGAATCATAGAACAGTTAGGGTTGGAAAGGACCTTTAAAGGTCATCTAGTCCAACCCCCCTGCAAAGAGCAGGGACATCTTCAACCAAATCAGGTTGCTCAGAATCCCGTCCAACCTGGCCTTGAACGTTTCCAGGGATGAGGCATTGGGGAGAACAGCTTTGCTGAAAAGATACTTGAGGTGCTGGCAGACAGGGAGTGAGCATGAGCCAGCAGAATGCCCTGGCAGCAAAGAAAGTCAGCAGCATCCTGGGCTGTGTGACTAGAAGAAGAGCCAGAGATGGAGCAAAGTGTTGCATTTCATTTTGTGTTCCCTAATACAGGAAAGGGATCAATAAACTAGAGTGGGTTCAGTGAATGGCCACCAAGATGGTCAGGGAGTGGAGCACTCATCTTGTGAGGGAAAACTGAGAAACTAGGGCTGGTCCAGCCTACAGCAGAGACGGCTTTTGGGATACCTATCAGCAGCTTCCCAGCACCTCTAAGACGGAGCCTGGAGGGTCACAATAAGGCACACCAGAAGGGTAAGATACAGTGGGCAGAGATAGAGCTGAGCAACCTTGTTTGAGCACACAGCTGACAGCTGACCCTGCCTTGAGCAGGAGGTTGGACTAGATATCCACCTCTCAATGTCCCTTTCCACCCTGATTTATCCTGTGATCCTATATGTTCCCAGAAAAGAAGCCAAGGAGTAGAAGTGATCACAGCTAACATGAGTTAACAGTGTTTTGCTGTTGCTGAAGCAGCAAAATCATCCTGGGATCTATAAAGAGGAGCAGACTTGCAAGGCTCTTGCAGAAAAGGGAATAGTCTGCCCTTTGCTTCAGTCCCAAATAGGAATAACCTTAAATTGTAGCAATAGATTCAACCGCCCTGTGTTCCTCCTCTCAAATTATATTGCTGAGCTATTCCCTATGCTGAGTACCTATAAAGCCTCATTTATAGCTTACTCTTTGTGTTATCTTTCTGATCTTTTCTGTCCTGTTTGTTTCTCCAGACATTTGAGCTACTAATAATATTAATAAAAGCTTCTACTTTAAGCTAAAACACTGGAGATGTGATAAGGGGAGGGTGAAGAGAAGAAGTTGTCTGAAACAGAAGGATTGAAGCTTTACTTTTTCTTGGCAAGGAAAACTGGTGCTGTTGGACCTTAGTACTGACAGAGTATGCTTTAAGTAATTTCAAAAAAGCCTATAAAATTCGGTATGACAATGTACACACTTCTATTATATTTAATATAATACAGAAAAAAAATGAAGAGAAAGAAAATTAGCTGTGGATCATCACAAGAACTGTTCTTTCTTGCAAAATCAGGTATAAGTATTGCAGCTCCTAGGCTCAGGATTACAGTCACTGAGTAAAGTCATGCACTTCAATAGATTTAATCTAAGAAATGCTGATTTTATCACTTACATCTGATATGAAGTAAATCTTTACTGGATTCTATGAGAGCACAGACATTTAATAGGTGCTTTTACTAGTCTAATTAACTTTTGAGATCATTCTCAAGCCAGATTTGTATTTCTATATAATAGAAAAGCTTGCTAGAATGCCTGTAGAGAAAAACCTGCTCAAGCTAAATGGGCATTCTATGGAAATGAGGGACATTTGTATTTATTAATCTTACTTATCCTTTACTTCATGTAAAAACTTGATGGACACCACTCTTAAACACACTCTTTTGTGTTCTTAACAAAATTCTTAGAGTTTATCACCCACTTTGCAACCTTTAGTTAAAACTAGAATGTCAGAGAAGATCAAGAATATAATTGACCAACATCTTTTTTCAGTTGTCTGAAAGAAAAAAGGCAAAGAATCAAGCGGGTTTTTTTCAGTAACATGATTTTTTCAGTAACATGATAACTACAGGAAACACAGGGAGAGGCTGTTCAGTAGGGCCTGTTGTGATAGGACTAGGGGTAATGGGTTTAAATTAGAAGGAGGTAGGTTTAGATTAGATATTAGAAAAAAATTTTTTACAATGAGAGTTGTAGAGCACTGGCACAGGTTGCCCAGAGAGGTGGTGGATGCCCCATCCCTGGAAACATTCAAGGCCAGGCTGGATGAGGCTCTGAGCAACCTGATCTAGTCAGGGATGTCCCTGCTTCTTGCAGGGGGGTTGGACTAAATGACCTTTGAAGGTCCCTTCCAACTCTAACCATTCTATAATTCTATGATTTTCTTGAAGACATGCCAGGAAGTATTTCTACAAAGACCTCTCCAACATCGAAAAAGCAATATTTCTTATAACCTTGAGAGTAAAAAAGGGGAACAGTGTGGATAATCCTATGAATTTCTGATTTTTCTCAGAGTAGACTCCAGAAAGGTTCAGGTCTGAATTCAGCAAAAATACACATTGAACCTTGGACATCTAACACGGTGTGTAGAGCTAATACAATCTGAGTTGTGTACAGCCTTACAGGAAATAAAACAAGCTCTGGAAATGTTTATACAATTGTATATGAAACTGGGACCAAGAAAGACAAGTTACATGTGCATTTCATAAGAGGGAAGGGATGTAAAAACAAAAATAATTTTCAATGTCAATGATTACTCCTTTTAATTTATCACTATGTTTTTAAAACCAGTTTCTACACGGTAACCCCAATCTGCAAAGATGAATGCATATTTTTAAATAAGTTGTGTATATGTACACTGTATGTAAGTCCAATAACATTCTTCAGAAAAAGAATCATAATTTTTCATTGAAGGACATACTGCATCATGGGAGAAAAAGTGATGGACCTTTTCATGGGACCCCTATTTCAGTCTTTATAGAGAAAATGGCCTTAAGAGAGAAATTCCTTTTCCTTCATGATTAAAAAAAAAAAGAAAATAAATGCAATTCTCTGCCATGTGTGAAAGAATGAAAGTATTTCAGGTAGGCCTCAAGTCAAACTCTCAGCTGCTAATCAGGTTTCATTCAGTGTTTACTTAGACAAGGCTGCCACACCTGCATGTCTAAAACCAGGGCAACCCCAGATTTTTGTACACCTCAAGTGAGTCTATCCTATTCTGCATCAGGTTTGCCCAGGATGGAAATCAGGGTTAGGTGGAACCAGATCCTTTGTTTATTTTAGCTAGCCCTCACCTGAGCACCACCTAAAGGGAAATTATATACCTGTGCTTTATCCGGCTTTTTTCATCATTCATCCAGATCTGCCAATTCCCACTGCTGCCTGCATCAGGAGGGAAAACTGCTTCCAGTCCCTTTCTGACTCCTTTGAATTTCCTGAGCTTTGCTGGTCAATACCACAGCCCATTACAACCATTCCACTGGAAGCCAGACTGCCTGCTCTCCTAAAGAAAATCTAAGGTCAGAGCTGGCGGGTAGAGGAAAGGCATCTCTGAGGTCCCAATTTATAAGCCAAGGTTGGAGAAAGAAACCTCTTTGCCGTCACTGAGACCCTGTAGAAAAGGAGCTTTGTCTGCAGAGGACACTCTCCTGTCCCAGGGAGGGTCTCTTAATTGTTCGTCTGTATTTTCTGCTAGGTGGTTAAGCAACAGTTCATCATCATTCAACAAATACTCACACAGGCAGCTTCAACAGTTAAATTCTGTGCATTTCTGACTTTAGAACTTGCTTTGCAATCACTTGTACACATAAAATGCTATTGTTTGCATATCTGCTGGGGTCTGGCAAAGATCCTTGCCAGGTTCCTGTACCTGTACTAGTGTAGATAAATCTAAGACCCTAAAATTGGGGTTTTCTCCTTAACACTGAGCTTTTGTTGAAATCCTGTCTAAATCTTCTGCCAGGCAAATCAGAATGTGTGTATTTTCACAGGGTCAAGGAAGAATGTCACCATACATACTATGAACTGTTATTTGAAAAATACCAGTTCATATAAGAAAAAACAAACGAAAAACCACAAAATGAAAAACCATGCTGATGCCTTACAATGTAAATCCTAAATTCCAGTTCACTTCTTCATACGGAATGTGAGAAAAATAGAATTGCTGATTTTTTTTTTCTAATTGATCTAAGCTGCGGTGAATAAAAATTGCACAACTGCATCTGAATGTTTTCTTTAATTCTAATTTGTAATGAGTCCCTTTATGCTTCCTACATTGTCATCTGTCTCAATAACATTAAATTCCAATTTGTTGACATCTGGTCCAGTCCAAATCAAATCAAAGACATTTGACATTGCAGAGCTGTACTCAACACGCTCTCAGACAAACAGCAGAGGTTGGACAGAATTTTTCAAACACTGCAACAGAACTCCCTCATCCTCAGTATACACTGAAAAATAGTATGAGAATCAAGTATCAGAAAAGAAAGAAGAATTAGAAAGGGACATTTGTTTCTTTTCACTTTTAGGTAACTGGAAGCTAGAATAATTCTACTGAAGTCAGCAGAATTATGCTGGGAAAAAAAAAAAAAAAATAGAGAAATTGCATTTTACCCCTCAGATCATTTTAGATATTTGGATGAGTGCTCTTTATTATTCACAAATGCATTGTTCTAGTTTCCTTGTAATGCAGATATAAATAAGTTTTCCCTAAATTTAACTCTCTCCACACAAACCTGCCTACCTGAAATTTCAGCTTATGTAATGAATAAAACTTTCCTCAGGAAATCTGAAGCAGAGTCAGTAAAGTAACTTGGAAACAGGAGGTTTCAAAGTAGGAAATTGTGTGGTTTCTTGCAGATTGCCTTAGTTTCTACTTTCTTACTAAAAATCTAAAATAGATTGACTGACTTTTTTAAGCCTTTAAATTATTAAAATGACTGAAACCTTTGCTAGAGTTAGTGGGCAAGACAAAGAACTCTTTTCTATGATTAGAAGTTGTTTTGTTTATTGTGTTTTGATTCAAGCTTTGTATGTAAATCTTCTAAGCTTTACTTCTGAGTTTTGTCCTATTGTTTTTGTACAATATAATTTTCCATGTAGTTTGAACTCAGTTGTCATAATCCTCAAACTAGTGACTGCAGCACTTCACTCAGAGATACTTTTCAGTATATATTAGTCCACAATACACAAACCATTTGTTTTGGGGTTGCTTTGAGTTTTTTTAATTGAAGATTTCTGTACCAAATAATTAGATTAGTAAATGTAAAGATGTCCCCCAGCAGAAGTGATAGCAATGAAAATCTACTAGCCTAGTACTAAATACCATCGACAGAAAGACTTGTGTCCTCACAAAGGCTGACATCATTTATCAACATGCTGTAAAATACAGTTCTCAGTCAGATGTGGCTGAGTGATTGAAACTGAACCATCACTCCTTTCAGCAATAAGTCTGTTTCCCCATCAAAAAACAACTCACAAGAGGATCACAGAATAGAATCAAAGAATCATTGAGGTTGGAAAAGACCTCTAAGATCATCAAGTCTAACTGTCGACCCAACACCACCATGCCTACTAAACCATGTCCCAGTGTTAAAGATTTTCCCCCAGCACCCCAAAATGTGCTGAGTACTTCATAAACAGAAAGTGAACAACACCTACAGCAGCAGCAAAGCTCGAGATCAGTCTGGGGAGGGAGGATGACAGAAACAAGATTGTAGGTACCTACAATGGCAAGTTAGCAACATTAGGCATAGCATTGAATTGCCATATAACTATTTCTACAGAAAAGAATTATGAAGGATAAAAAGTATGACCAAATCAAAAAGCCTTGGGGAGAAAAGTGGGGAAGAGAGCTGCTCTAGATCCACTGCCATTCGGAGGTGCCACACGCCAAAGCCATGCAGCAGCCCTGCGTACTTTAGGCCTATTAAAGTGCAGCTGCTGTTCACTGGCATCAGTTTATAAAATTGAAACAAGTCAATAATAAAAACATAACACAAACATACCTAGCAAGAAGCAGTTCACATGAGGGCCCTAATGGCAGTGAGCTGTGTGAGGTGGTTTCACAGGCTCTGAGCAGCTGCAGGCACTCACTGGCAGAAGGCTCACATCAGGACCAGGGCCTCTCCTCAACCTATTTTTCACTATAAGAAAGCGTAGATATGATTCAGTGTCACACACCTCCTCATGCCCTCTTCTCTACCTGTTGGAGAAAGAAGCTCATCCTGTACTCCCCCACCTTCCTCTCCACCTCCAGGTGTTTTGAAAGAGCTGCCTGTCAAATTTTAAAGCAGACCACACCTTATGGTGAATAGAAGCATCTAATAAAATCTTAGGGCACCAAATCTTACTGCTGGCCATGAACCCCTAATGCTCCTGAAACCTCTGCAGTTTGCCTGCAGTGGAAGGGCGAGCGACTCAGCCAAGATACCAGCTGCTGGGTCGCAGGTAAAGGAAGGGTGACCACTTCTTCCAGGTGAAACCCTGATACTGAAGGTGGCCTCCTACAGAAATGTCCCCACTACCTTTATTCCTCTAGTCACTGGAGGGAGTTACTGCCGTGAGGGGAAAGAGGAATGAATAAGGCGGCAGTCCTGACAGCCTGCGTTTCTTCCCCAGCCTCCAGGCTTCTATTTTGGGCAGAGTGGGCAAATCAGCTGCTTCTCCAGCTGTGCAGTTCCCTGGAACAGTGGGAAAGAGGACAGCTGGAAGCACAGCAGCCAGCTGCAGCCTTCTGAGAAGAGTCAGCTTTGAGTCACCATGATGACCAACACCTTTCACAAGTAGCATAAATGGCTATTAATTCTGTTTTAGCTTTTCCCTCTTCTTTTTATTTGGGTCTGATTTTTCAAACCAGCATTACACAAGCATCTTGAAAAGCAACATTCAAAGCATCTTCTCCCAGACTCTCATATTAAGGGGAATTAAATTTCAGACAGTAGCCTAATATTTGTCGGCACCAAGGCCACATCCCAGCTGAGGGACATCTTTCTGGGCTGGCTTGCTCCAGAAGCACATCTACATGGTGAAGCACATGGAGGTGCAGGACAACACCTACGCCCACACAGTGACAGCCCTCTCGCTGTGCTGTGCCCAGGCACTTCTGGGTGGATTGCTAGGACTGCCTGCATTACTTGAATAACCACCCCTTGAGGAGAAGCTGAAGAGCCAGGCAGGAATATCCTGGAGTCTAAATCCATTTTACATGTCACCAGCTGGACTGTGATGCTCTAAAAAATTTTTGTCCTTGCAGACAAAAACTTTAGCTGTTAGCAGTACAATAGTTGCAAAAAATACTCTGCAGGGGAACACCAGTTCTAAACACACTGTAATTGAGGAACCATCTCATAGAAGTCTTCCACAGATGCAATGACAACTTCTTGCCAAATTATTCAAAGCACTAACATCTCAGTATATTTTTAAGAATATTACATGTGTTCACTTGCTTTTCTTTTGTGCTTGAAAAAGGCCTGTTGCTTTTAATAATATTATCAATATTTCAGCATCATCAGTTAAATTGAATAATCAGTGTTTTCTTCTGGAGAGTACTGAAAAGACAGAATCAACATAATCTTTTGTGATTTAGCCACAACTTTATTACATGATTAACACTATGATGGGCTCAATTTAACATGACTATTATGGACCTAAATATATACATGCCAGGTTTTAAACTTGACAACAATAGCAAGAGACACAGCATGACCTGGCATTTACAGCTTTGCAATGCACATATTGAAGCTAATTCACCTTTCACTCCCTGATTAAATATTTTAAGGTTCACTACAGTTAGTCGGTGATTATTCTGGAATTATGCTGGTAGAAGTCACAAGAAAAACAAGCTTCAGAATCCTTCTCATGTAATAAATTATCTATACACAATTTGGGCTGTATCCTCAGATGCTGTGAATCATGTAGATGTTTTTATTTACAACAGTTGAAAAAAAAAAAAAATCTATCCCACAAAACATAACTTACCGGCATCATCTGAGAGGTAAATCCCTGGGAAGCTTCAGCTGACGCAGAATCTATGTGCTGTTTTCACATGCAGAAGTGAAATTTCACATGTATTATCAGTCGAAACCCTTAGTTGCTGAATATTGCAGTTATACTCAGGCATAGCTAATGCAAGAAGTTCAGTAAGTACAGAATCATAGAACAGTTAGGGTTGGAAGGGACCTTTAAAGGTCGTCTAGTCCAGCCCCCAGAGAGCCATACTTTCAGATCTCAGTCGTCTCCTTTTCTTCCTAACCTGCAACAGGGATTTCAGAAAAGAGGTTTTCTTTCCACTTGCTTGACATTGCTCAGGATTGGAAGCCTTTCCGCCCTGCCTTCCCACCACAGTACACAACCCTTTTTACATCTGTTTCCTCCTTCAAGGACAGAACAAAACCCTTTCTTTCCATGTGCCTGTGGCAAAGCAGAATAGAGTCCCTTCCATTCAGCTCAGTTATCTGAGGATGTGTATCATTCCAGTACTTTTCTTCCACAGCACTGTTAGGGATCTTTCCTGAGAGGTGGGTCAGATCTATACACATATTGTAATTTATTCACTATAATTGCTTTCTCAGTTTCTGCAGTACACCCATCTAGCAAGTAGGTAGACTACCCCCTTGGGAAACTACAGAAGTTACGTACATTGCTTACAACATTAAGAATGTGCATAATACACTTTTACTTCTCTCTTAAAAGAGGATTCAGTCACTGGAAACAGGAATGAGATGAGACAGTTGGCCACAGACTGCCAGGAGGTGTCTTGACACCCTAGTCTAGCATTCTCTCCATTGTCTTTCTTGGGTTCCAGCTGTTTCCCTAAAGTGTACTCCATTGGTTAAAGATCTGAGTGTGAACTGATTATTATCCAACAAATTCTGTCTCTGTCATAAATTTAATTTAGAGAGTGGGCCAAACTCCAACCACTTGTAAAATGTCATAGTTTCCTTAAAGCTCAGTCTCTAAAATATCAGCTGATGGTGTTAAAGCAGCTTAGCTGGTCCACTGTGGCTGCCCCTATACAGGCAAATTGACAGTTACTCGAGAAGTTACCTGGGCACTGGAACACTCTGTCTTGTAGTATTAAGAGTTGTCATTAGCCTGTATCAACCAACTTTTTCCCACATAATTCCTGGGTACTGTTCAAAAGCTAACACTGTATGGAGATCATCACAAAGAGGTTGTGTGCGCATACCCAACCTCTTTTGAAGGCGCAGGGGTTTTGCCAGCAGAGATATGGGCTGTTCTATACTAGTCAGCCTCAATTACTATAAATATTTCTGGACATTTATTTTGCCAGTGTAAACATGGCTTATAACTGTGTGTACGCTCTTAGCCCACTCATATTGCAAAGCAGAAAAATTTACTCTAGACACCACTGGATGGCTGTTAAACTAAGGTGTGTCTTGAAGACCAAGGCTAAGATTGAGTTCCAGGACTGTTACCATGTTCAGTAGATATCCAATACTTTCTTAAACCTCTGTAGCATATTCATACACTTGATGCCTAAGATATAGCCTGTGTTATGAATGCCTTGTAGTGTAATTATATTACTGTTACAGTGACTATTATTTCATTACAAAATAAGCACATAGTCTAGTTAGAAAGCTTAAGCTAGGATAACTAGAAACTAAGAGCATGTCTCTGTTACACAAAGCTTGAAAAGTATGCACGCGTAGTCTGTGTCTGCAATTAATAATACAGCAATGCCATCATTGACAACTGCATCAATAGATTAAACCACCCCCAACCTCATTGTAATTCAGCACTGGAGGAGGAGGTCATGGCTATAGTCAGATTAAAATTAAGAGGAAGATTCATTAACTTTGAATCTAGCTTATCATGCCTGCAAGACTGTATACTGTCCAATGGCTTTACATTCTTAATAATACAGGAAACACTAGAAACTGAAAGATTGTGGAAAATAACTTCATTGAGGTGATATATAAATCTAACCAGTGTCGGCTGTAAAACAAGGTAGTAATCAAAGAAATACACGTGTTTTAAAAAGCACTCATGAATATATCAATTCAATAACAGATAAATTCAATTATATCTTCATGTTGAACTCCGATATCTTTCTCAAATAACTTCTGGAAATTAATGATAATCAATAATATAGGAGCACTGTGCTATAATTTAGTGCAGAATGGAGTTGAAATCTTTATGCATGACAAATATCTAATGAAAGGTAGAAATCTTTGGTACTTACTTTATTTCAAGACCTTTTCTTTGCCTTCCTCCTCTTCAGCAGAGGACCCTTACTTTAGGTGCATGCGTGGGTACTGGTATTGTTGTTGGCATCACGGAAACTGTCAGAGTTTCTGAGATTAGATCTGATTTTATATGCACTGAGAGCAGTGCAAAGAAAAGAGCATAGATATATAAAGATAGACAAAAGTTGGATTGTTAATCTAATACGATAGCAAACTTGAAATCAGGGCCAAGTTTAGTACCAAGGATGTGGGATGGCACCAATGACATGAACTATAACGATTTTTACAGCAAATCTTGCAGCAGGAAAGGAACGGCTCCAGTATCACTGAGTTAGTGCAGCGGTTTCTGCAGGGTGGTGTCAGTGAGAGTTTCCACAAGGAAGGTCTGCACAGGCATCAGCTGAAATCACCAAGTTCAAACACTGCCCTGGTCAAAAATCAGGAACTGTATGTGCATGTGCTTTCACCTGCTTGTTTCCAATCCCTTCAGACAGCAGGTAAGAAGACAGCTCTGTCTTCTCTGCTCTGATGTTAAACTGCTGACAGGGCTTTTTAAAAAAAAACATTTTAAAAATTAAATGCACACTAAGTATATTAAAATGAAAAGCCTTTCAAAACAGTAACCTCCAGCTGCCTCAGAAAATGGGGTTCCACTGGTGCAAAGGTGGGTGGGTGCACTTCCCTCGCTGCTGGGGACAAAGTGGCTGGAGTGGGGAAGTGCTGCTGCAGCTCTGTTTCTACCATGCTGCCAGTGACAGTAAGCAGCACCGTTCCCTGCCAGCCTGCTCCTGTCCGGCCTCACGGTTGCCAGAAATAGAGTAGTACAAAGCTACCTAAAATTTTCTTTTTAAGCTCAGCTTTTGTTTGCACTAAACATGATCCAGTCTGAGAGGGGAACCAAGTCTTTTTATCACCCTTTGCCTTTAAGGAGACAAGCAAGAAGTGTTCCTCCTGTGAACTTTGTGTGGTTGAGTGCTGTAATATGAGAGCAGGAGATGCGCAAATTCAATGCCTGTCTGTGTGAATGATGGGACAGAAGCAAAAGAGGGAGTGCACATAACAGGGAGTGTGTTCATGAACATCACTGCAGTCTCACCAATGTAACCAGTAAACCCAAGAGGCAGTGCTGAACTCAACCACACGCAGTCAGGACCGTGCTGACATGCCCTCATCACATACTCGCACTGAAAGCAAAAGAGCTACTCGAGAACTGGTTTTACAATAAAAAAAAAAAAATCTCTTGGACAGTCACTTACTGGCTCAGGAAGGATCATACCTTGACTCAGGCCTCTTTTGAATCATACCATGTTTAACATCACCAGTGTGCACGATGTGCAAATTACACTGAAGACACACAGCAGCAAATACCAAACTTCTTGATTGCAGTTTTAATTTCATTTCATCATCTTTTCTGCATTCTCTGGGGTGCAGAAAGGTTTACTATAACTTTTCTGTGCTGTTGCAAAGCAGCCTTCTTACTTCGTGAGAGGTCAAGTCCGCTGATTCAGAGAGCCTTAGCATGAAACAGTGAAATATTCTTGAAAGTATAAATCTGTTATCAGTATTGCAGGAATAAGGTGATGGAAATAAAGAATTATTAAGCAGATTACTTGGTTAAAATTGCACAATGTTTTAAATCAACAAATTTAAAATTATGCAGAGCACAGAAAGGAGACAAGGAAGTCTCATTAAAAGTGTGTTCTCCACTCCCTGAACTAAATTCTATAATCTCTCAGATCTACTAAATTATACATTCTATTTTCTTTTCACATTGTTTCAATTTCAGCATAAATAAAGCTACATGCTACTACTACTCTGAATTCGAAATGAACTGATGCTAACTGGGGTTTAATACAAAAATGATTATGGTTGTTTTTCATCTTCCTTCAGGGTTAACATTTGTTACCTGCAAAACACATCCAGACTAGAAGAACATTGAAAATATAACCAGGGAGGTGTATTTCTTCATAGCAATTTTGCAGCAGCTGCTATGGCAATACAGCAGCAACTCTAAACCAAATTCATACAGAGGATATATAATGTTATTGAGTGTTCCAAGTTCAGCAGCAGATGAAATCCATTTTTCAGTAACACTAACGCTGGCTTAATTTACAAAGATTTATGGATCAATTTCTTGCCCACAAGCTGCGCATCACAGTCCTGTATTGAGCTTCTTTCATGCCCTTAAGGAGAAGCCTTTTGGATTGTGTTTCCTGCCATGTTAATTTTTAAAGTGACCAGCTCACTTGTTGCTTTGAACAAGTCTTAAAAATGGTAACCAAAACAAAACTTCTGTTAATTTCTAATCCTTCAAACTTTTACAACCAGGTATACGGCTTGCTACAGCAACCTGTGATATTTGTAGTGCCCTAAAAGGGAACACTCTGCTTTCATTTACACACCATTTTAAAAGATTAATATTTTAAACAGCTACTTTTTATCTTACTGGGTTAAACATTTCCCTAATTATTTTAAGCTGCATGATAAATAATTACATATTTCCCCTATAACACTAGGAGCTCATGTTACAAACTGAAAGCCAAATTGTAGGATTATTTGGGTTGGAAGGGACCTTAAAGATCATCTAGTTACAACTTTCTTGCCCTGGGCAGAGACATCTTCCAATAAATCAGGTCACTCAGAGCCCCATCCAGCCTGGCCTTGAACAATTCCAGGGATGGGGCATCCACAGCATCTCAGATGAACCTGTTCCAATGCCTCACCACCCTCACAGGAAAGAATTTAGTTCTTATATCTAGTCTAAATCTATCATCTTTCAGTTTAAAACCACTACTCCTTGTCCTATCACTACATACCCTTGTCGAAAGTCCCTCTCTAGCTTTCCTGTAAGCCCCATTACAAGAGCAGAGAGGAAGAATCCCCTCTCTTGACCTGCTGGCCACGCTCCTTTTGATGCAGCCCAGGGTGCGGTTGGCTTTCAGGGCTGCAAGCACACATTGCCAGCTCACATTAAGCTTCTCACCCACCAGCACCCCCAAGTCCTTCTCCTCAAGGCTGCTCTCAATCCATTCTCCTCCCAGCCTGTATTTGTGCCTGGGATTGCTCTGACCCATGTGCAGGACCTTGCACTTGGCCTTGTTGAACTTCATTCAAATCACATTATTTCTAGTTTGTATTTTCTTCCCTAGAAACAAAGACGCGTCATACATACTTTTTATTCTTTCTCCGTTTTCTGGCCACAAGGTTTGTGTTTTCTGTGTAGTTTCCACAGAAGTTTCTGTTAAATTCTATTAAAAATAGAAGTAAAATTGAACACAGGGCTGGTATAATGTTTCTCCTCTCCCTTTCTCTGAATGGGTCTGAGGTAAGGCAAAGGCAAGAAAAGAGGCTAAAACAGTTTTCAAAAAAATGCAGCTTCTCAAATAAAAAGTTATACTTGTAGTTATCAGTCATGTTTTTCATGTATTTTAAAAGTTAGCAAGTCAAATCTTTGAAAATTATATTTTGATAAGATTATGTATTTTTAAAAGTTTTAATATATTAGACTTTAAAATATAGAAATTGGACTAAAAAATTGTGTTTAAAACTATGCAAATTAATAATAAAATCACAGCTTCAAATATTTTGGTATAATCTCCCTACTTTTGCTAGCGTCTGTCACTATAGTTGACAATAATCATAGGGATTTTTAAAAAAATGTAATATCTTATCTCTAACATATTTTGGATTACGATTGATTACATTGTTGGTAGATAAATGTAATAATCATATATACATAAAACCCTGGGATAGGAGGATTATTTAAAATTATTTCCTGAATACAAGTTTAGCTGGCTTCTAAGAAAGAATTTCTGTTAATAAGACAATGAAAATATTTAGAAGTATTTTTAAACTTTACAACCTATTTAATGATGAGTTAATTGCTCTGAAAAAAAAATTCTATTAATTTCAAACCAAGGGAACAGAAATAAATAGTAATATGGCTGATGGCATTATCTTTCCAGCTTATAAACCTTGTGAACTCATACCAAGTTTTATACTTAATTTTTTAAAGCACATAGAAGAGGAAAACCTGTAGTTACCCTCTACGCTCCTCTTTGCAATTAGCATGTTTTACCTTCTAGAAGTCAAATCCACAGGTCAAATCATAGGTATTTTTTTTCCCATTGATTTCAGTTTTTTCACTTTGAGTGACAAACATTTCTGTCTAGTTAGCACTGCTAAAAGCTTGTCCTTGTTTTATAGAGGAGCATAAATTTCTGTTTTCAGAAATCAGCTGCATAGGCAACAAATACATGACGTAGACTTAGGAGTGCTGTGCAAGTAGACATCACCAACCTGCAGTGAGAAGTTGCTTTAAAGGGTTAATCCTGTCTCAGAAGGGAAAACAAGGATATTTGCTGGCTCTGTTCTTCTCTTGGTCTTAAGTGTTTCAGGCATGAGCTGAGCTTAGTTTTATAATTTCAGACCACCTCTTTTGTATATCTTTGCTTTGTCTTTTTTTTTTTTTTTAAATCAACTTCAGCAACGAAATTAAACGCTGATCTTCGTTAAGTAGAAAAACCCTCACAATCCTAAAAAGTTTTATTGCTTGCTTGAGGACCAAGTATCAAAAAATACAAAGCATTTCTTGATTTACCACTTTTATTACTACAAAAAGCAGTATGGAGAGGAGAAGACAGTTGCAGAATTTGGAGTCAGAAACTCCAGGCTGTGTTTGTAACTGAACCGCTGCATAACCCTGTATCAAGCATTCTATATCTTCATTGCTTTACATTTAAAATAGAATAAAAACATTTACCTCAATTATGAATTTCTTTAAAACTTGAATATAAGAAAGTGACGTGAGATTTAGGTATTGTTATGGCTGATTCTGTGCCTTGTTTATACTACAACAATTGAAGACCATTTTGAAAAACTGTTTCTGAAAAATGTTGCGTTGTTCACAGATTTATTTTCCTTAGTGTGAATGCTAAGGAGGAAAACATTCCATGAAGATCCAGCTATCACCTTCAAGATAATATCATGGAGTCCCTGAAGAGTGTTTTTCTCATGTCATGCATTGGCAAAACAAAAAATAAGCCTGCAGGTCAAAGA
>WHYT01014470.1:0-109996 GCA_009806455.1 Tetrax tetrax | reverse complement strand
TTGGCTTTCAGGGCTGCAAGCACACATTGCCAGCTCACATTAAGCTTCTCACCCACCAGCACCCCCAAGTCCTTCTCCTCAAGGCTGCTCTCAATCCATTCTCCTCCCAGCCTGTATTTGTGCCTGAGATTGCTCTGACCCATGTGCAGGACCTTGCACTTGGCCTTGTTGAACTTCATTCAAATCACATTATTTCTAGTTTGTATTTTCTTCCCTAGAAACAAAGACACATCATACATACTTTTTATTCTTTCTCCATTTTCTGGCCACAAGGTTTGTGTTTTCAGTGTAGTTTCTACAGAAGTTTCTGTTAAATTCTATTAAAAATAGAAGTAAAATTGAACACAGGGCTGGTATAATGTTTCTTCTCTCCCTTTCTCTGAATGGGTCTGAGGTAAGGCAAAGGCAAGAAAAGAGGCTAAAACAGTTTTCAAAAAAAATGCAGCTTCTCAAATAAAAAGTTATACTTGTAGTTATCAGTCATGTTTTTCATGTATTTTAAAAGTTAGCAAGTCAAATCTTTGAAAATTATATTTTGATAAGATTATATATTTTTAAAAGTTTTAATATATTAGACTTTAAAATATAGAAATTGGACTAAAAAATTGTGTTTAAAACTACGCAAATTAATAATAAAATCACAGCTTCAAATATTTTGGTATAATCTCCCTACTTTTGCTAGCGTCTGTCACTATAGCTGACAATAATCATAGGGATTTTTAAAAAAATGTAATATCTTGTCTCTAACATATTTTGGATTAAGATTGATTACATTGTTGGTAGATAAATATAATAATCATATATACATAAAACCCTGGGATAGGAGGATTATTTAAAATTATTTCCTGAATACAAGTTTAGCTGGCTTCTAAGAAAGAATTTCTGTTAATAAGACAATGAAAATATTTAGAAGTATTTTTAAACTTTACAACCTATTTAATGATGAGTTAATTGCTCTGAAAAAAAAAATCTATTAATTTCAAACCAAGGGAACAGAAATAAATAGTAATATGGCTGATGGCATTGTCTTTCCAGCTTATAAACCTTGTGAACTCATACTAAGTTTTATATTAATTTTTTAAAGCACATAGAAGAGGAAAACCTGTAGTCACCCTCTACACTCCTCTTTGCAGGAGTCAAATCCACAGGTCAAATCATAGGTATTTTTTTTCCCACTGATTTCAGTTTTTTCACTTTGAGTGACAAACATTTCTGTCTAGTTAGTACTGCTAAAAGCTTGTCCTTGTTTTATAGAGGAGCATGAATTTCTGTTTTCAGAAATCAGCTGCATAGGCAACAAATACATGACGTAGACTTAGGAGTGCTGTGCAAGTAGACATCACCGACCTGCAGTGAGAAGTTGCTTTAAAGGGTTAATCCTGTCTCAGAAGGGAAAACAAGGATATTTGCTGGCTCTGTTCTTCTCTTGGTCTTAAGTGTTTCAGGCATGAGCTGAGCTTAGTTTTATAATTTCAGACCACCTCTTTTGTATATCTTTGCTTTGTCTTTTTTTTTTTTTTTAAATCAACTTCAGCAACAAAATTAAACGCTGATCTTCGTTAAGTAGAAAAACCCTCACAATCCTAAAAAGTTTTATTGCTTGCTTGAGGACCAAGTATCAAAAAATACAAAGCATTTCTTGATTTACCACTTTTATTACTACAAAAAGCAGTATGGAGAGGAGAAGACAGTTGCAGAATTTGGAGTCAGAAACTCCAGGCTGTATTTGTAACTGAACCGCTGCACAACCCTGTATCAAGCATTCTATATCTTCATTGCTTTACATTTAAAATAGAATAACAACATTTACCTCAATTATGAATTTCTTTAAAACTTGAATATAAGAAAGTGACGTGAGATTTAGGTATTGTTATGGCTGATTCTGTGCCTTGTTTATACTACAACAATTGAAGACCATTCTGAAAAACTGTTTCTGAAAAATGTTGCGTTGTTCACAGATTTATTTTCCTTAGTGTGAACGCTAAGGAGGAAAACATTCCATGAAGATCCAGCTATCACCTTCAAGATAATATCATGGAGTCCCTGAAGAGTGTTTTTCTCATGTCATGCATTGGCAAAACAAAAAATAAGCCTGCAGGTCAAAGAAATACACCTCCCAGAAATCAAGTCCTTAGTGCAAGAGTTACCATCAGCTGCCCTACAAGTCAGTGTTTTTTCATTAATTTAATTGTTACTTAGTATATTGTAACAGTTTCTTTTTCTTTCAGTGTGTCACGGTCCAGCCCTGCTCAGGACCAAGCCGTGCAGTCTCTCACTCACTCCCCCCACCCTCCAGTGGGGCAGGGAGGAGACCTGGTAAAGAAAAGAAGGCAAAACTTCTGGGTTGAGATAAAAAAAAATATAAAAGTTTAAGAGAATAACAGAAAAAAACCAAACCCCAATAACAGAAAACACTGAAGGATGTAACTTACAGCACAGTAGCTCACAGCAAATCCTGATGCCCAGCTTATTCCCAAGTAGCAGGAGCATCTCCTTTGCACCATCCGCACTTTATACACGGAGCATGGTGTCCCATGGGATGGAACAGCTCTTTGGCCAATTTGGGTAACCTATCCCAGCTGTGTCCCCCAGCCACAGGCACCACCAGCTCCAGCTCCTCTCCCAGCTCAGGTGAAAATCAACTCTGTCCTAGCCAGAACCAGGACATAGTATTTCCAGAGGAAGGAGTGCATGTGCTCTAACTTCTTAAGATGTACACAACCAGTACTTTTGATTTTAGTCACCAGAATTTAAGAAATTGATAAAGAAAAGAATAAATACAGGTATTTAATTTACCTCAGTGTCAATATGTATGGCCAGGAAAACTGAAAGCATTTTAATCATATGCAAGACCGGCACGTAAACATAAAACAACATACTGAATTACTGTCTACTCCAGATACTTTATGAAAACCTAGCTGCAGTGAGGATAAAGCTATTCTGTATGAAGAATGAAAACCTTGCTCTTGGTTGAAACTCCAAGGGAAGAGAACCTTTCTTCTGTTGTGGTATACAAAACACAGCAAGAGTTGTCTTTGTCTTATTAAGAAAGTCACCCTTCAGGGTATAATCTATTTACAAGAGTGCTGACAATGCTGAAAAATATTATGAGTGCTGACAAGAGAATAACTACTGTGATTATTAACATGCTGGGAGTATAAGAAGAAATATTAAAAAGTGTGCTACTTATCTGCTTCATGGCTAATTCATTGCAGAGTGGTGGGACTGGGGTAACACTGTAGGACACAAAGACACCTTGTTTTATGTATTTTACATTTGTATATCATGTACAAATAATGAGAACATAACTTATTTAGCAGAGGTGAGGAGAACAAATATGAACTGCTGCTTTTCCAAAAGTTACTAAAATGCATACAGTGAGACTGGAAATCCCGCGGTATTCTTACTGATTTACTTACCTTTGACATATGACGTCATGTTTTTTTTACTCTACTTCTGTGGGCTTTTCCTACTACACTTCAACATCACGACTTATTACACAACCACAATGTGCCATAAAGAACGACGGGGACATGGAGCAACTCACAAACTTCCTGGCTTTAATGCTGGCACCTGTATTTTTTACCTAGGGATACAGTAACTGTATCACAGAGAGTAAACGTATTATTGAGCTGCCTGTTGTGAGTATTTTTAAGGCAAAACAGAGCTTTTTATTTTGAAAACATTATGTGTATTTTTATATGAACTGGTGTTTAAAGTATGTTTGTAACCAAATTGCAATCGGTGTCTTCTCTCCTCATTAGGTATCCAGGAACAATCTTGAAAATTAGATCCAGATATGACTAATGAAAAATCTGCGGTGCAATGCAATTCACCAAGCTGAGGCAGACCCTCACAAAATGACACTGGAGGTAAGAGGTAAATCCCAGAGGCCCGGTGTCACCGGGTTTGCAGGGTGAGTCACCTCCTGGACAGGGCGCTTTCAGGAAGGGGCACTGTGCCAGACATAGGCCAGAAGTGGGGGCTGTCTTCTGAGCCTGGTCCTTCTGCTCTGCAGCTGAGGACCACCTGAACTTTATATGCCCACAGTAAATACTTTTGGTTGGAGCAAACCCCTGCTTTCGCAATGCTCTCAGTGTGGGCCCTACATGGGCTGAGGAAGCCAGAGAACTAGGCCATCGCCAGCATTCACCATTACTTATCCCGATTTAGCTACAGATGCCATTCATCTGAACCTCACAACTATTTTTGTATGTGCCAGCAGGCTCAAGTAGACCCTTGCTGCTTTTATTTTATATTAGGAATATCAACACTATGTTTTTGCCTCTCGTCTTGGGTTCCCTGGGCTACTTCAGAGGACAAACCACTCTGACAAGGCAACATTAAAATTGCATGGACCTGACACAACAACTTGTTCATCCTCAGGTAAAGACTTAGATTCCAGCAGTTGTCCATGCCTGTAACTCCTTATCCACTATTTCAGAGTTTAAATGTATTAGAGGGGGAATGTTTTCTATTATGGAGTGTATTCTAAATGCAAGCATCTATCACAGAAATTGCCTGGTCCATCCTTGCACACAGGTAATGGCATTTCAGCTCAAGACACCAGCTCCTCCTAACCACAGTGGAGGCACATAGCAGTTGCATCGCTGAGGTGTTCACCAAAACTCAGTCCATCAGGAACACAACGTCTGATCCCAGACAAAGCTCTGTTCACTGCAACCTCCAGACCTGTGCTGTGCTTGGTGGGACGGGTTGCACCTGCTGCTTTGGAGTGGTGGCTTTGCTCTCCACCTGTCACTACAGGGGCACAAGGCAGGCAAAGTAAGTTATGTTTTTAGGACACCCAGTCACGGCTTGAAGAAGGCATGTGTATCTACCAAAAGGATAAAGCTTGTACTGAAGGCACTTGTATTTTTTTAAGTTTAGCAAACATATACATATCCTACAGAAATATTTCTGGAACAGAAGGTACAATCAGTAACTGAATTCAAGGTTTGGGTTAATGCAATTACCTGTGACAGCAGTAAGTAGATGGGTAACTACGGTAAGCCGAAGTGGGGGAAATAGACTCTCCATGAACAGCAAGAAGGCAATGAATCCGGCTTCATGTAGTGTTTCAAGAGCACCATCTTGTGGTTTTCCCTTTCCATAACATATTTTATGTTTCAAAATCGCTGTACTGCAGCACAATTTCCTCAAAAGGGTTGTCAGACCTTGGCTTTAGGAGTAGATATTTGAGGAGGCGGGGAAGGAATTCTTATCACAATCTTCAACTAGATTCCTTTTTTTAAACTCTGTGAGGCAGGGCAGACTTTATATTTTTACTATTAAACATTCTGACCTTTTTTGAGAATGATCACTGCCAGAACTTTGAGTTCTAAATATTTTTGCAGAAAAAAAAAAAAGACATTCAACAGGCTAAAACACAGCTTCTTTGTGGTGGAACCTTTGGCTAGTGACAGCATATCTGACACATGCTGCAGTTTTACCACCTGTTAGAAATCAACCTCCAAGACGAACAGCTAGGTTGTGTCCTATGCTAAGGCACCAAGAGTTGCAGAGTTGAAGGGGTGGGTGTTTTTTTTAGTTTGGTCGTTTGTTTTTTTTTTTCCGTTTTGTTTCTTCTGTGTCTCCCAGTCCTCATAGCACAAAGGCTGCTGCTGGAGGGTAAATTACACTGATAAGAGCATACACGTTCATCCTTGTTTTTACAAGTGATGATATCATCAGATTAATCATTATCTGACACTTCTCTCCAACTTCTTTGGCTGCTGTGGTGGGACAACAGATTGCCTCTAACGTTTTTCAAAAATACGTAAGTACCTCTTCAAACTGCTCAGTTAGGAACTAAGCAGCAACCTGGGTTTTTCAGGACAGCATTGTTAAGTGTAAGAGAGAAGAGCTGCAAAAAGTGGATATTCAATATTGATTTCAGAAGTCCTGAATCCCTGTTTCTGCTTGCCTCGCAGCTAGGGTCAGGAAGAAGTTAAGGAATAGTTCCAGAGTTGTTCAGGCCAGGGGGAACGACCGCTAGCCACGGCAATTTACAGAGCAGAGAAATGTCCCACCCTTCCTCACCATGCAGAGGCCCGCCTGGAGATAAGCAAGTAACTGGGAGAAATCCGTATTCTGCTGCAGCAGCCAGGCAGGGGACTGTCAGCCTGCAGGTATTTATCACCCTCTGTAGATCTGAAAGGCGTATGCAGCGTGGTTAAGAAGCTTATCTCATTCTTGCAATGTGACTGGGCCTGCCAATTGTGGAGCCTGAAAGTGGTTTTGACAGCACAGCTGTAGTGTTTGGGGACGCATCTCCATATGGCAACTGCTATGCCTTTCTCTTGCGATAGGTAGGACTCTCACATTGATTACATATCAAAGGCAGGTTCAAGATAGGCTCAGCACAGACATTAACAACAATCTGCATCTACTACTTTGTTCCCACCTTTGGCACATAAATCGCTCCCCTCAGCACACTGGTCGAGCACCAGTTAGTGCTAAGATGGGTGCACAGATCCAATGCTCAGCATTGCTGAGCAAGTTTTCAACAGCTGGGCAAGATTACCATAGAGGAAGAAATAGCTGTGTGGCCACCATTGATCCCCATGCTTCTCTTAAGAAGTTTTGCATAAAAAAATTGCAAGCATTGGTAAGAGGTTAAGGTATTTAAGGAGCTGTCATCCACCTGTTGAAGGCCACAATCTTAAATGTCTGTTCTAATAATTAACACTAAAGCTGGTAGGCAAAGATCTGAGGCTCAGAATAAGACAAAAATGGTTGGGCAAGAGGAAAGAAACAGCCACAACAGTTTGCAGCAGACCCATTATAGCTTGGCCAAAGCTTCATTAGAAGTCAAGTAGTCTGACATATCCAACAAGGTTTCTAGTAGAAGGTAGTTGCCTCTTATCACTCAGAAGTCAGTGAAAAACGCCTGTTTCTTCATATTTTTCATTTCCAGTTGTGATCACTGAAGCCATGTAGCCAAATTCTTCCCCCTTATCTGCAGGTAACAAGGAATTTTCCTCAAAACTGTGTGAGCTTATCAATTACTAGAGAAAAGAAAACAAACAAACAAAAAAAAAGCAGCTCCTGCTCGCTCTGTACAAATTTAGGCCCACTAGAGAGTCGATAGATCCTCTTAGTAAGCTCAAAATTTGGAAAAAAAACCCTATTAAGTTTGTAATGTCCACATTCAGCTCCAAACCGGACAAATTTTAATTCAAGTTGTATCATATCCTGTAACACCAGTCTGAGTGTGGGTGTCTGTGCCACATTTCTCAAAATCGATGTACAAAAGGGCAGTTTTGTCCAGATCATACTAAGATATCTATTCTCTTCAGGACACAGGAATTCCATTAGACTCAGATTAAAATTTTATAACAAACTTTTGCTTATAACATTTCTTACCCATCTGTGCTCAGCCTACAGCCTACTAAGTCTCACTGTTGTTGCATGCATATCATGCCCGTGACCATTGCCTTTTCCACATCTCACAAACAATACTGGAGACACCGATATCCAGTAGTTGAGGGCTGTTCCTTCCCATAAAAACACCATTCTTCTTCTGACCTGCAGTATAGGACTGGTTGGTAAAGGTGGTACGGTCAGCCTAAGTTTTAACATGGTGGAATACTTCTACCTTTCATTGACCGTATCTGTAAGTAGACTTAAATAGACAAAAAATTTATGGATTCCAAGTTCTCTATATAACTCAGCCAGCATCTTATTTCAAGTCTCAGGTTTAGGCTGGGAGCTTCAGTTCACCACATAAAAACAACACCAGAGGTCCTGGTCAGCTGCTCACAAATGGAAAATTAACAAGTGCAGGAAAAGCTGCCATGCTACCTTCCCAGTTCAAGGAGCAGGACCTACAATGCTGCCTTCCCAGTCTGTACCTACTTACTAACTGGAAAAACAACCACTCAAACCCCACATATTTCCAGAAAATGATCAGTCCTTTTCTTGAAAGCTTGCCTGCCTTTGCTGCAGAATCACAAGGACTTCACTGACCATGAGCCAGTTGCACAACAGCAGCATAAATTCAGCTAATAAAAAAAAATTTCCACTGAATGCATGAGTTCAGAAACTATTGGCAATTACTGCTAAGAGCCTTTAGGTAAGCTGCAGGAATGCAGCACAAGAACAGATTCACTAAGTTTTACACAAAACCAGGAGATTTGCTTCTTGTTAAATCAACATTTTTAAGAAGCACATGCTGGAAAACATGAGAAATGAGCATGAAAAGTAACCTTTTAAGATGATAAATAGGAAATTCAGATTTGACAACCAAGTTGTGGAGAACAGCAATTTATTTTCACATTCACAAGACAAACATGAATAATATTTATAGTAGTATTTACAAATATATACAAATATTAAAAATTTATCTTATGATTTTGAAAAACTGGCAGTTTTTTTAGCAGTGTAGCCAAGATACAGTACTTTTTCTTTTTTTTTAAGTTGGAAAGGATATCACCTCAGTTCGAGGAAAATTTGCAGTTTCTGAATGAATAAATAGCAACAATTTAAGATTCCCATAAGGTAATCCATCAGAAAAAAATGGCATTACAAACTTTCATATTTTAAAATTAAGGCAAAGCCTTGGAAAAACAGAATAAAATCTAGACTCCCTCATAATTTTATCTTAAAGGGGATATCACTCACCTCACTTGACATTCTCACTATAAATGCTTTTAAAAGACTTTTGAACAAGAGCAAACATTTAAATAAAATACAGCTTATGCTTCCCTCTTCTGGCATTCAAGAATTACTAGGGTTACACATAGAAGGCTACTTGCCAAAACTTTTCTGTTTTGTTCAATATTATTGTGAAGAGTTTTGAAGACTGTAACAGAACAAATTGTCAGGACAATATTTAAAATGTTATTGGAATCCATATGTAGAATTTTCTTTGAAGTTATAGATTAGAAAGACTTTTTTAAATGGTATTTCTGGTGATTCCTAGGAATTTGAACACAGCTAAATTGTACGGAGGAATAATAATTTTGACTTTTTTTAAAATATGCAATAGTAGAAAGCATTTTTTTTGTCTGTTTTTCTTTGTGGAAAATTTCATATCCTAACAGAAACTTTTATGGGGCATCTGACAATCTGTATTGGGATGGATGGATCACAATCGTCGTAGATTCTGTTTGCTTTTCTTAGTCCCAGGAAGCGGCCCTAGCTTAGAGCTGGATTTCACTGGTTTGCCACTCATACAGTCACTGGAGCTGTGGTAGCTGCACATGCACTTTGTGCAAAAGTCAAAGCCACAACTTTCACGATTGCACGTTGCTCTTTGTAAATAGGAGTCATACTTTGCAGGTGAGCCACAGCGATGGCAGACTTTAAAGCTTTCAGTGTTTTTCAAGGTCTTGGCAGCCTGTTGGAAAAACCATATAAAGAAAATAATGAGTGGAGAGTAAATACACACCCCCAAACATCCACTGATGTTATTTAAGTGCCACAAAACATGTTACAACTTCTCCTACTCTAGAGAGATAAATTACAAATTTACAACAATCTGGTTATATCAAATTCTGCTGGAGATTGAACAGGAACAATTAGCTTATAACTGCAGGTACTTTAGTCTGGAAGAGAGGTAGCCAATTGGAAATCAATAAACTGTTTTTAGAATCTAAATGTGTGTGCATAGACATTTATATGTTATAAAGGAAAAAACTTTTAGACTGCTACTTCGGTATACAGTTGAACTTTTAGATTCCTAATGCTACGAAGTGTTATATAGTAGTATTAGAGCAGCTTGATCCTCCTTTCCAGTGTGATTGTATCTTCTTCCCTTATTGCACCAATTTGCAGAATAGAACTTTTAAGTTCAAGTGTAAAAACATTTTCTAATTAGGAATATCCGTTGCTTATTAGCAATGACTTTCAATAAGCATTTTTTAAAGTCTTATAAGACCCTTGCAATACAGACCTGCACTTACATGTGGAAAAACAAAAGCTTAAGAAAAATAACAAGGTGAAGGGAAACTTAGGCTGTTAGTTTTTGACAACTCCAAATGTGTGACACACTACAAATATGTAGTTAAAAAAAGCCATTTCAATGTCAGATAATTAGTTGAAAAAGAAGCATAGAATAAACAGAAAAAGTATTCATTTGTTTCATTTTTAAAAAATAAGAAATAAAGAACTACTTTGTCTTTGGTCTTGAAAAAAAAAAAAAGCCCATCAGTGTTGAAGCAAAATTGATCATTTTTGTGAGATTGCTCATGTGGAAAACATGTGATTCATTATAAGCCCATGAAAACTAAGAGGAAATTACTAAACATTTTCATGTCTGATCCAAGCCAAAATTTAAGCCAAAAGAACCTCACAAAGCCATTGTGAGGGTACCAAGACACCCAGGGGAAAAAAATAGAAGAAAAAAATATGTAGAGCATCTCAGTGTATCAATATTCTCCACTTAGTTTCTGATTTTGTCTTAAAATAGGCTCAATAAGCAAAATCTGGCAACCATGCTAACAAAAGTTACAAGCACTTCAAATCGGAAATACTAGTTTTAGAAATATTCGTTACAGGCTGATCAAGTGCCAGACACTATGTGAGAAGTTAAAGATGAATGGAAATCACCAGTTACCTCAGAAAACTCCATGAGCCTGCTGTGATTCTTAGATGCTTTGGATCCGGTGCCTTTTTTACTCAAGTTTTTTGGTGGGGTTGCTTTCTGAATGGAAGCTAAGGCCGCTCGGTAGAGAACATACTGCCTTGTTGCAGCATGTTCTGATGCCTTAGTGCCATTCTAATGAAAAGAAAAAAAAAAAAAAATAACATTTGAGAAGCGACTTATCCAATACTGACTTTTTTGTTTAATAGAAGTCAACAACTTATTTTTGATCTGTCCTCCAGGCTAGAAGTTTTCCAATAATAAAGCATCATACTAAGTAGTATTTTAATTTTACCTTAGCTTTCTCAGTCACTACTGTTATAAATGCATAGAAAAGACTCCTAGCTCAGATCATCAAAACCAGCCACCTTCTATTATGTAATGCAACTTACTTTTATATTAATGCATCACCATTATTTAGGCAGAGCACATAACCTACTCCCCACAATGTTTTAAAGTGCAAAGCAATATTTCTAATTCTTTATGGTGAACAGGGATGCTTGAAGTTTTCTTTGTAAGAGGGAAATTTCTCCCACCAATTTTCTAAGTTTGCAATTCAACTTAGAAAAAGCATACAATGGCAGGGAGGAAATCAAACTTTATGGGATGAATGCTCGGTGGTGTCCAACTATTTCATCCCAACAGGTTAGCACCATAAAATACTACACAAAATTAAAATTAGTTTACTATCTTATTCAGTGGTAGATCCTACACCCTGTTTCATTGTCTCTCAAGGAAGAAAAACACCTCCAGTGTTTTAAGAGAGTCCTGCCTTGATAAAGTACAACGCTAGCGTGGTTGGATCTTGTATATTTTATTTCATGGGACAAGTTAGGCATTAGGAGTAGCTCACATTGCAAAAAGCTTTTCAGTTTGCTGTAGCCAACGCGTTGCACTTCAGAGACTGTTGCTAGAAAGTACAAGCAGAGAACCTGAGTCGCACAGTCAGCTGAATGGTTTCTCTCAGTCTCTCTCCCTTCCAGATCAGCAGGGAGATTGAAGAAAGCAAGCCTCTGCTGAAAGCCCCAGAGCTTGCCCAGCGGGCCATGCTGGAGCTGACCCTCTGCTTCCTGCCTTGCTCTGTGACACAGAACATGTGGAAGCTCTTAAGAACATCTGCACCTCTCCTTGGGTAACGTTCTCAGTCTGCCTTCCTGGGGCTCCAAAGACAGTGAAGTGACTAGCAACACTTGAGACAGGGCACCCTAACAAGGACAAACTCAGGCACTCCAGGGACCATGTTTTCAATCTAAGAAACTCTTCCACAATCTTTTAAGGCTGGGGGGAGTCCTGAAACAGCAGAAAGACACTGCTCGTTTAGGCTTGAAATATCTAATAAGTGCAAAAACTTACAGAAAGATTTTTCACAGCTTTACTATACAATTGGAAAATCCATTTATCTTCCTGTAGAATCTTCTGCCACATTGTGCTGACTTTGGCAAAACTGCAACGACAACACAAACAATACCAGTTACCTCCTAAGAAAAGGAATTTTTTTTTTTTTTTAATAGTGAGAATAACTATGTAATGCTTTCTTTCATGCAGAAGATGGGATATGTTCACAGTTGTAGTCTTTAATTGGCCTTCTAGGGGAAAGACATGTTCTCCATATATATCATGGCTTACATTGACAGTTTTAATATATTGATACATAACAGTAACCACTGAGTAAATGTCACAAGCCCCACATCTAAAACATTCTTAAGCCATCTGATTAGGTTGTTTACCTTCCCACCGAAATACAATGAGATCAATATACTTACTTTATTAAATCCATCTCACTGAGATGTCTTAAAATGTTTGCTAATATATGCTTCAGGTTCTTTTGGAAGAGTTCGGCAAGAATGTCTATTCTATCTAATCCCATTTTCTTTCCAATTAGGTTACAAAGTTCAATCTTTCCCCTATAAACAATTCTGTCTACTGCAGCCCAAGACTTGAGATTTCTTTTACCACTTTTTTTCAAAGTTGAGCAAACCATTTCTTCATAATGGATTACTGGCAACAAAGTTTTCTTTGAGAACTGTGCTTGGTTTTGGTTCTTCATGAGACAATGCTTTGGTGTGCCACAGAGATTCCCAGCCAAAGGTATACTATCCTCATGTTCTATTGCATCAGCATATTGATTACTTAACATAGAAGAATAGCCACTGTCCTCATTCAATTTACTGTTTTCCAGTGCCTCCATTTCATAGATACCTTCATCAAGTCTCTGGGTTACTTGTTTGTTTTCTTTGTTATGTACAGGTCTTCCTTCATCTTCGAGATCTAGGTTTCTAGTAGCCTCGTGGTATGAGTCGCTAAGGAGTATTTTCTGATGCTTTTCAGCACAGCTTTTACAAAAGCTTTCCTTGTAATTTGAGGGGCAAGATTCTTCCAGTCTTGTTTTCTCCACAGCAGACTTCAATGGCACAAACCCAGCACGAAGAGACATACAATCAAAATCACACTTCATTTTGAGACAGTGGTTAAGGTTTGATTTCATTACTTTATTTGTATCCTGCAAGGAACAACAAGGAAAGTATTACAACACAGTACAAACTGCATCACAAATTCTTTTTCTCACAAAGAACCGATCACGCCTGCCTTCTGCATTATGAATTTTAAATGTTTAACTGGCTTGCTAAAGCACAATTGGTGGAACTATGGATTTGATCAGTCACACATTAAATCTATGCAAGATCTTCTCAAAATTAGAACTTTACGCTGCATATAATTGGGGAGAGAAAATTGACCGGATGATTTACTTTGTCAGTGTTCCACCAGTACAGATAACTTTAGACACACCAGTGCCTCCACTTCCTACCCTAAATGGAGTGATGTATTCAGGAGGCTTGCAGTCCCTGCAAGGGACACCAGTGGCAGCGGATCCATGAGTGACAGCAGGCCCGTGCAGGGGGCTATAGCCAGGCCAGAACAGCCTGAAGTTGGCATCCAAGGCCAGAGGCAATCCTGCTGATACAGCCAGGTATCTGGCATTTTTCAAAGGGGAGGAGGCTGGGTGGCACAGGAAAAGTCCAAGCACTCACATGCGTGCGTAAATTACAATGGAAAGCATCAATCCTTAAACAATGGCCCAAGTGAAATAAATGTTACTTGCCAGCATGATTTTCAGAGGGCGGGAGATCGGTAGATGTTATAGGGAAATGGAGCTTTTCTTGCCCCGTTTCTTTCCCCTCCCCCCAAGTGTGGTGCTATCTATATTAACAATTGCGGGGGGATGGGCGAGGGCCGCGGGGGAAAAGGAAGCCATCTCTGCCGTCCTAAATCTAAGGGGAAAATAATTTTTAACATGCTTTGCAATCCATGTGAAAAATAAGGTCCCTCATTTGAGGGATTATTTTAAGGGATTTAAGCGCTTCCAGCAATTTTGGAAAAAAAAAAGTATTAATGGGTTTTGTGAACGTTTCAGAGAAAAACTCCCTTCTTCGTCCCTATGTTCGGTGGAAGAAAGGAGCAAAACCGCTTATGGCTTGGTATAGTGTGAATTGGGGGAGCGTGCAGGCCCCCCACCAAGCCCCCTCCTCCCCTACCCCCCCTCGCTTGCGCCCCGCGAAGGAGCAGAGGAGCTTTTGGCCTGAAACTCTGCAGAATTGGGAAATATCCCTTCGCTCCCGTTTCTGGGCACCCCGGCAGGCCCAGACCCCCTCCCGTGGAGCGGGCTGGGCCGCGGACCCCACGGCGCTGTCAGGCTGCTCCCGCCCTGCGCTCAAGATGGCCCGGGTCGGCGGCAGGTAGGAGGGGTCCCGGCCCTGAGGGGTCCCGGGAACCGCAGCCTGCGCCTTCCATGGCGGGATGGGGGTCTCCGCTTTCCCGCGCGTTGGAGGATTCCCTCCGAAAATAGTGGCGGCGGGGCGGGCAGGGGCGCGCCGGGGGGATACCCCCCTCCCCCCTTCCTCCGCCGGCGTGGCCCGGCGGGCGGGAGACAGCGCAGCGCGGCCCCTCCCCGTCCGCCGCTGCCCGCCGGCGGGAGCCGTGCTCCCCACCCCGGCTCGGACCCGGACCCGGCCCCGCTGGTGCGGTGTGGCCGGCGGGGTGCACCCCACAAACTGCTGAGTGGCGAGACAGGGGCGCTGCACGGCCGCCCATGCGCCCCAATCCCCTCTCGTCCCGCCGGCGGGATAATTGCGGGGCGAGGCTGCGGAGGGCAGCGGGGCCGGGTGGCCGCTGGGAATCCCCATCCCCGGTCCCACCTACAGCCCCTCGCAGCGCGGCCAGCACCGCCAGCGCCCCCAGTCCCACCGCAACGTATGCCGGCAGCCCGCGCCGCTCCGCACCGTCCCAGCCGCGGAGCCCAGGTGGCGGAGCCCCGCTGCCCCGCACCGGCCCCGCCGCTGAGCCCTCTCCGCGGAGCTCCCCTGCTCCGAACCGGCACCACGAGAGAGCCCCCGCCGCCCAGTTGCCCGCACTCACCTGCAGAGCTGCTCCGCCGCGGCCCGCGGGCAGTGAGTGCGCGGCTGCTCTCGCCGGGTACTTTTAAAAACTTTGAATTTGGTATCCAAAACCGCGCCAGCCAATCGGCTGCCGCCGGCCGGGGCGGCGAGGCCAATGGGAGGCGGGCAGAAGGCGGGGACCAATCCGAGGCGGCGCGGGCGGAGCCGGCTCCGTTCACGTTTTCCCTCCTCGGCCGGCAAGCAGCGAGGCGAGTGGTGGCGAGGTGGCGCGCGCGCGCGCTCGCTCCGGGGGCGTGGCCTCCCGCGCGCCCGCTCGCCGTTTCGTTCCTCCGGCGGCTGAACCGTCTCAGCGCGCTCCCCTCAACGAACCAACGGCTCCCGCGGTACCGGGGCGGGGGTGACACCGGCCTAAGCGCTTCTGGACCCCCGCCTGCATCCGTTTTTGCTCTTATGAACGGCGCACCGCCTGGGATCTCCCCGCCATCCGTGCGGGCTCACGGCGCGCCCAGGTCCGGCAGCGGGGAGGGATCTTGCGCCCGGGCTCCTCCCGTGGAAGAAATGCCCTTTAAAGCGCGGTCAACGTTATCTGTAGTTGGCTTTGCTGAGGAGGAATGCTGCCGAGAGTGGAACAGGCTGGGCACCAGCAATCCACCTGCTCCTAAAGATGTCCAGAGGACATTCTTGCAGCTCAGGGAGGCCGCAGGTGTAGCGAGACAATAGACCTTGCATTGAAATGAATATGGAGCAAGAAAGGGACTTTGAGCCTTTACGCAGTAAAGCTTGCCGTGACAGGCCAAGGAGGTACCACTCAAGAAGTGGAGTCCACCTTGTATGAGGCTGTCAGGTGCCAGTCTTGGGATGCCTCTGCCGGCCTCCAGCCAGAACCATATGGTATCTGGCTCTTCTCCCACCCATCAGAGGCCGGCCGCTCGCAAGGCGACACCACATCCAGTGCGTGTTCAGGAGATGGATGGCTGCGAGCCAGGCAAGATCTGGCCAGCCAGGCCACCAGCTGGACCAGCAGGGAAGGTCTAGGGTGACAATGACCTAAACGCTTCTGTAAGTTTCAGGCAGCAGTCCACAGTGCTGACACCTGGCTAATGGCCCTCATTTGTTTGGAGGAATAAGGAACTGAAGTTAGAGAGAAGGAATTGCAAACTCTATCCATCACATGGCATAAGATAGCCTGGCTTTAGGTGAAATCAATAAGACTTTCACATGTACTCTATAGTCTTCCATCTTCAGTACTGATCTGGTAGGAATATAAGACTTCAGGCCTAGTTTCTGCTCCAATCAATATCTGATTATTTTAGGCACAAAATGCATCAATGTTTATTTTTACTTTCTTACATGCCAGTTGGGAGTTTTAAATCTGGTAGTAAATCTAGACCCAGGTCTCACTCTTAGGGAGAATGTTATGAGAATGTGTCTTACCTATTCCCAACAGGGAATATGTGTGCCTCACCTTATGCATACAGGCACTCCTACATCAGAAGTTAATGTATGCATCTTTTAATTAAAAGATTTGGAAGTTAATAATAGTTACCATGTAGTATTTCCTAGAAAACAAAGCTGATAAAGGTATTGAATGATTATATGTGGGTTTTGACATGCATTGGTTCAAACTGCAGTCTCAAATGTAATAAAAGAAGGTAATAAAAAATCAGTTGATTTTTATATAGGGTGTTTAAGTAATGCATTTCTATAAGCTATCTGTAGCAAACTTGCTTTGTTCCTATTCTAATTTCTTACACTAATTTTAATTAGACGTCTGAAAGTAAACACCCCTGTATTCATGGTAACATTTTTCCTTGGCTTCCAATTTCGTATTTCCTACTATTTATATTCCACATACATTCTGTGCGTGCATACACACGTGCCTAAGTACAATGCATGATGGGATAATGTGGCATGGAAGCCACAGGTTCTGTATTGCTGTATGCATTTGGGATTGTAAAATGTAGTCTAAAATAAAGGTTAATAGTCGTCTTTACCCACAGGTACAACCGTGCACATGTATCAGTAGATTAGAAAGGCAAAGGTTTTACCTTGCTTTCATAGATCCAATGTTTTAAGATGCTGGTAAACAGACAAAAACAGTAAGATGTGGTTCATACCATGAAACATTTAGAAAATCACTAAACCGAAGAGTCAATTAGAAACATAAAGGAGAAACTGAACAGAAGCCAAATGGAGATTGAAATATCAGCCAAACAATATTGCAACAATTCTTTTAATTTCTGACTCGAGAAGAGAAACATCCTTTTCAAAAACAATTCATATAACTTGCCAGGCTTTTTGGTTGTTTTGGGCTTTTTTGAACAAAGGATATTCCTTAACAATTTTTTGTGTTTATTAATAAGGGCCAGAAGGCCATGAAAACATAAGGGAGATACACTTTGACTCCCTCTCCCATGCCACTTACAAGCGATTAAGAAATACGCAGATTAGTAGTGGGGTAATTTATTTATCACTTTCTTCCAATCACTCAGACAAAATAGGACCTTTTTTGTTCTCTCAAGTAAGCTATTTGATGCAGTACTGATGTTTAAACTATTGTTTAAATGAAAACTGCAACTAGAAATAGCTAATTTTTTAATGCATACCTTTTGAGAGTGGTGTATCAGTATCTTCTTAGTGGAGAAAGTTAAAAACTGCAGTTACTTCTGGCCCAGTCAAATTTACTTTTTAAGTGGACTGCTGCAGCAAGAATCTCTCATATGAAGGTAATAAAGTCTTTTACTCAGCAAGTAAGAAAGGTATCAGTCATGAGGAAACAAGTTGTGGTGTCTTTCATGATCTGAAAAGCAGCTGCATTTTCTGGGTGGTGCTCCAAGAAGCTCCTTTGCAGACAAATGTCTGCATCTGTTGTAATGGGCTGACAAAGAGCAACGTTCAGGACAGATTCTTGTTTTCATTTTCTGAGATAATTTCCATTAAAGATTCATAATCGGCATATTCTCTCAGAGTTTGTATCATTTCATCTAGCATTTCTTCCCCTAGCATGAAACACTCAATATGATGCACTGATCTGCTTATCCTGTGGTCAGTAATCCGGTCCTGTGGAAAGTTGTATGTTCTGATCTTCTCCGATCTTCCTTTAGTCCCAATCTATCACACAAGAAGAATCAGTTTATCATAATTGTCTTTTTATAAAAAGGATGAAATATTGATTAAGCATCTAAAGTGAAAGCTTTCTCTTCCTCCCATGATTATCCAAAATTTGTTAAAGTTACGTAGTACTCAGACCACTTCAGCAGTTGCAGCAATTGTTCTCAAGCATGTAAAAGAGTAATTTTACTGTATCTTTTTCTAATACTATTTTAGTTCTTCTGTAATCCAGTTTGTTTCACTAGATCTCTAGAATTTAAATACTACTGACATTTTAAGTCTGACTAATATATTACCTTTATTGCTCAAGTAGAATATGATTTTTTTTTGCCTCGTGTAACTCCTTCCTGGGCTCCTGTTCCTCTATATTTCCGTTTACTATCTGCAGTTCAACATTACAGTTACCCCAAGAACATGTGCTCGTACAGAATTACAACTTTACCGAGTGAAACTTACTTGAATCTTTCGAACACTGTTTCTCTTTTTGGTTTCTTCTTCCAGTTTGGCGTTGTATAGTTTAGCACTTAGCATTTGCATAGCCTTCTCTTTGTTTCTAATTTGAGATCTTTCTTGCTGACATTCAGACACGATCCCTGCCAAAAATATCATGACATTTAACATCTAACAGTAACGCATACTAAAAGGGTTTTGCAATTTCTACATTTTTATTATTTTACAATAAGCTGTTTCTTTCTTCAATACGTATTTTGGACTGGGAATGTAAAAGTCCAGGCCTATTAATGTCTAATGATACATTACAAGAGAGAAGTGCAGGCCGAGTTGTACAGGTGCTTTAAGCCACAAGACAAGAAATTTAATGTGATACGTTGAACAACAGGTAGATAATGAAATAAGAGCCACCTGATCTGACTTACAGAAAACACCTTTAATATTTTTAATTTTTGACCACAATTCCAGGAAATTTAGGATTTAAGGAGCACTAAAATACATGAGATAGTGAGTATATAAAAAATTATCAGAATATACAAAAGTGGATACTATTTGATTTTAAAAAAAAGTGTGGTTTGTCCCCCCAAAACATACAATTCAAGTTAAGATGAGAAGTGAACAGCCTAAGAAAGGAGTAGGTAGAAGAAAGACAGGAAGAAGACAGCACAAGCTAAGTTGTTTGGATTTATTTTAAGTAACTCTGGTAAGATTACAGTATGCTTTTATAAGATTACACAGTATTAGTTTACGAAAGACTTGTTTACAAACAACTTTTTGGGCCGATGAAGGTTTATCAACAGGATGAGAGAACTAGAAGAACTAACAGGACAATTGCAAAGGAAGAGAGATCAAGAGGAATGAAGAAGGGAAAGCTAGAATAAGAAAAAGTCATGAGATATAAAACCCCCTATAAACCACCTCTAGTGCATAACCACAAAAAAAAATCTGCAACATATTTTGATTTCTATAACAAACACTAATAACTGCCTAAGATCATTTGCCGGTTTTAGTTTGTGTGTTTTTTCCCAAACATGCAGGCAATCCAAAATTTTTTTAATCTGTAGTACCTTTTTGTCACCTTATCTTGAACAGAATTCTGTCCTCTCCACTGTTTACCTTCTGCTTTACCAAGGTGATATAACAAATGTAGAATGGATTAATGTCTTCAAAAAATATGAATAAATGGGTGGCAAAAATCGGAATACATCAAGATAAAGAGCACTTAAGATTATCCTGAGGCTGTAAAGCCTGACTAATGTTTGTGATAGAGAAGAGGAAAAGTTAAAAAGCAATGAAAGTCAAGGCAGCTGTTGTGGATTGCTCAAAGGGAAGTTAAAAGCTTAGGAATGGCAATAAAAAAAAAAAGATACGATAGCTAAAATCAGGTAGCATTTGAGGGTGTATCCTCTCCCTCCTACATTTCCTAACCTGAGCCCTGGGGATGGGCCTCCTAATTATGCTTGTAATCTACGGGAAAGGAGCCAGCAGACAAATGGAAACTGGCATCCTGAGTAGACTCTGCAATTAAAAGCAACATTTTAATAGGGAAATAGAGCAATATCTCTTTCATAGACTAGTCGAGAAAAGGCAAATCATCAGATTTTAATCTATTCTATTTTTCTTTTCCATTGTTTGAAAACTTAAATAAAACTTTTTCAGAGGAACTGATCTGGATGCTTTTAGAGTGTCATGCTCAATGGCAAAAATCGACTACTGGCTTACCTACTGAAGCCAGTAGTCTTCACTACTACAAATTGGAGTGGGCACAAGATAATGCATTTACAGTACGATAAACACACACAGAAACTATATGAAAACTCTGCTACACTGTTGTCCAGGTTTGAAAATAAAATAATTGTTTAAAAAGAAATTCTGACAGCAGTTTTGCAATGCAGATCTTATACTAAGGAGAACATGAAGCACCTGTTGGAATATGAACTATCCGTACGGCACTGTCTGTGGTATTGACATGCTGGCCTCCAGCTCCACTGGCTCGTTTTGTTTCTATCCGTAGATCTTTTGGATTAATTTGCAGCCTCATCTGTCATGGGAGACAGAAAACATACAAACAAACATAGACATGTTGTTTCTTTCTAGACAGATGTCAAATATGCACAGTTGGTTTATTTTATAAGCCACACTCAGGCAAGACCAAACTTCTTAAAGTTTGTAAGTGGTAGCTTGCATTCACTTATTCACATATTAATAAATCCTTGTAGCCAGACTGAAATGCAACATGATGGAAGCCAGGAAATCAGAGAAATAGTAGCTTAAGGCACAACCATCCCTTAGTACTAATCTTCCTCCTCTTCTGCAAGCTCTGCACCCTCTTCCAGCAAAGTTAACCAATATTTGAACTTGACCAGACGGTTTTTAGATAAAATGGAACATATTCCCTTGGCTGGCTCTGGAATGGGGTGACGGTCTCTGGGAGGAAGGAATGAGAAAACTTCAGGAGAGAACAGGAAGGAGTAACATCTTTGACAAGTTGCTAGGTCAACATGAAACAAAGATCAAAACAAAGCTTTCATTCTTAGCCAGTTGTTTTTAAGCAAGCAAATATGTCAATAAGGAATTATCATTCATGTACTTTGGAAGGGGAAAGTGAGGACACCACAAAAACAGGGAAGAGGAGGTGCTAAAAAAAAATCTCTATGAGCTGTGTAAGCTAATTCAGTCTTTTGTTACTTTGTAAAAATGTAAAGCTTTCCATAAAACATGCAAGACAGTGAATTTTCAAGTTACAGTGAAGTGCCAGCGACTTTCTTGAGATTAGGATTATGAGAAAATATAGAAATTCTTTATTTCACCCCTCTAGACAAAAATAAAAATAAACAAACAAATACAACTTAGTTTAAAACTAAGATTAAAAAAAAAATAATTAAGAGAATAACAAGAGAGACAGAGAACACTCGGGTATCAGCAATACGGCATCTAAAACCATTGCTAACGGTAAAGTCTGTTATACTACAAGATAAATATTACCTCAGTGGGTTGGGGTAATATTGCAACAGTCATTGTGCTGGTGTGAATGCGTCCTTGTTTTTCTGTCTTTGGCACCCGCTGAACACGATGCACTCCTCCTTCAAATTTCATGTACTTGTAAGCCTCAAGACCTGCTATACTGGCAACTGCATGTCTTAGGCCACCTTAAATACAGAAGAAAAACAGTTGTAAAGCTGCAAGAAAAGCTGTTGGTATTATGCTGTTACATTTCAAGCAGTGTATTTAGACATCATTGTCATTTGTTTCTTAAAATTATGAATTTACCATTTAAACACTTAGGCAGAATTATACCAAGAACGCAAGAAAACTCTTAAAAACAAAGCCAGGCATATATACTCACACACTATCTCAAGTAAAAGACTGTCAAATTCTTTTTTATATAGTCCAATTTAATTTTTATACAAACATTTTCTATGAACCATGTACATATATGTACACATACAATCACAAACCATAGTAGAACTCTAACACAGGCAGTAAGTTTACATAAAGATCAAATTTTGAAAGTCATCTTCAGAAATTACATCAATTTTTTTATTGTTAGTTCAGGACCTTATTCAGTGGGAAAAAAACCCCAACTCTTTAATTAAAGGATAAGTATTAATCAAACTCTTCTTCTTATCCATTCTTCTCTATGCATCCTACCCCTGGTCTCATCTTTGCTATTTCATTTCATTTTAATCTTTTGCTTCCTTGGAGTGAGCAGAACTCCAACTCCTGCCCCTCTCACCAGTAATTCCAGCAAAACACTTGACAGCAACGTACAATAAGTAGCATTGGAAGTAAAGCCCAATACCATCAAGGTTTTGTGACAGAAAAGTTTGTTGCAATACTAGTTTATGACATTCTTGCTCTTCCTTGTTTGCTACTGTGCAGACCCTTCAGTCATGCCAGTATAACTGAAGGATCAGAGGAGTTATAGCACTACAAATGAATGTAATGTTTCACTCGTTCTGGTTTTTAATCCAGCTCAGTTCCCAGATCCCATTCTCAGCACGGTGGATGGTGTGCCAAGGGAACGATTAAAGAGGAGATAGGTGGCCTTGAAAGAGTATTGCTGTTCAAGTCTTGCAACACGAAACCACAGCCGAGGAAAAGAAGAGGCACATACTTCTCAGAAATACTGTTTTAGGCTATCTCTACACTAAGGAAATTAACCATAGGGACAAGATAGCAGCTTTTTAAAAAAGGAAAATGAAGACAACGTAGAATCTGAAAATGCCCTGCAGAGCAGGAAAAAAAAAATCATCCAGAAAGTAGGCTGGGTTTTTCATCTGTATGGACAAAGTTTGCAAATGATTTTATTCTACAGAAATGTAACATTCACTTATAACTTTAATAAAATATAGTACCTTCCACAGTCACATTTGTGGAAAATAGCCTAAACTGCCTCTTCCTTTCTCTTTCATTTCACTTTTGTCCTTCTGACTTTTAAAATTTTTTTCCTACTTTGGGGATAAAAAGAAGTTCAGGGAGAATGTAGGCCCTCTCTGAAAGGAAATGGATGCCCTGGTTACCTGGGACATGGGAGAGCGCTGAGGTACTCAATGACTTTTTGCCTCAGTCTTCACCGATAAGGGCTCTAGCCACATCACCCAAGTTGCAGAAGGGAAAAGCAGGGACTGGGAGAATGAAGAACTGCCCACTGTAGCAGAAGAGCAGGTTTGGGAACATCTAAGGAACTTGAAGTTACACAAGTCTATGGGACCCAACGAGATGCATCCGCAGGTCCTGAGGGAAATGGCGGATGGAGTTGCCAAGCCACTGTCCATCGTATTTGAGAAGTTGTGGCAGTTTGGTGAGGTTCCTGATGACTGGAAAAGGGGTAACATAACGCCAATTTTTAAAAAGGGGAACAAGGAAGACCCAGGGAACTACAGGCTGGTCAGCCTCACCTCTGCGCCTAGCGAGGTCATGGAGCAGACCCTCTTGGAAACCATGCTAAGGCACATTGAGAGCAAGGAGGTGGTTGGTGACAGCCAACATGGCTTCACTAAGGGCAAATCATGCCTGACCAATTTGGTGGCCTTCTATGACGGGGTTACAGCATTTGTGGACAAGGGATGACCAACTGATGTAATCTATCTGGACTTGTGCAAGGCATTTGACACTGTTCCACATGACATCCTTGTCTCTAAACTGGAGAGACATGGATTTGACGGACAGATCACTCAGTGGATAAGGAATTGGTTGGATGGCCACACTCAGAGAGTGGTGGTCAACGGCTCGATGTCCAAGTGGAGACCGGTCACGAGTGGCGTCCCTCATGGGTTGGTATTGGGCCCGGCCCTGTTTAACATCTTTGTTGGCAACATGGACAATGGGATAGAGTGCACCTTCGTGCACTCTCATTCACCAATGACACCAAGCTGTGTGGTGTGGTCAATTTGCTGGAGGGAAGGGATGCCATCCAGAGGGACCTGGACAGGCTGTAGAGGTGGGCCCATTAATATATATATACACCATGTGTACAGTCTGTCTATTTGAGCTGCAGCCACATCTGTGACACATTCAGGAGAGTTTAAGTCTGTAGTGATAACAGTGTCCCTGTGACATCATAGTTTTTAGCAAGAGATGACCAAAAAACTGTCTCAAAAGACAGGTGTTTAGATCCTATTGACCTGAAGTCAACTATTACCAACACAAGTTTAATACGAAATGCAGCCAAATCCAATGAAATTTCAACAAACCCTTTACCCCGGCAAAGATGTCATAGGCCTATCAAATATAGATAGCTTGCTAACTACATGCTTGCCCCTCTCAATTAAAATATCCCTCTCTATTCTGCAAGCTGATGTGCGTAGAACAAGGGCGTGAGTTTGCACTCATTTTTTATGTGGCATCTCATACCCAGATTGAGACAAAGTCCCATATCTGTGTCTCTGCCTGCCACTACAGGGCGAGAGACAGTGGATAAATAATGACACGGGGGTTTGTGCTTTAATGTGCACACTAAACCTTGAATGTGCTATTTTTGCACAGTGGCATCCCCTGCGGTAGGTCAATAAAGTCAGTTAAGAGTGGACTGAAACCAATTCTTAATTTCAGCTTTGTTTAACATTCACCTTGTTCACACATGCTCACATTCACATTTCAGCCAAATTCTGGAGCTCTCTGAAATAAGGGAGTTTGATGTTTTAATGTAGGACCTTGCTTTTGCTCATGTGCTCCATAAAAACGGAGCGCGGATGGGATCCAACAGCCTAGTGTTCTTACCTCCATTCTTACTCAGCTCAGCACAGACACTTTGAACCTGAGGGTCCAGACATACCTTTCAGCAGCAGTGCCATCTATAGTACCCTTACCTCCCAACCTATTTCTAGCTTCTCAGTTTTGATAATATGTGGTCATGCAAGCAAGATTAGAAAACACACCGCAAGAGGCTGAAAAAGGCTAATGCTGCCTTTATTCTTCTCCAAAATTACATCTTACCTTCCTAAATATTAATTTCAGTGCACAGGCAGGTCTTCAGCAAGACAAAAGAGTTTAAAATAATTATATATTCATTAAAAACCTATCAGTTTCAAAGAGAAAATACGTCTGGGTATATACTAGGTTAACATATTACTTCCATTTCCCATTTAAGGCATTAAAGAGGGCCTCACAGGGCGTGGGCTCCTTGTCCAAGGACTGAGCTTTCACTAAAAGGGTAGTCAAGCACAACTCCATTTCTCCTTCAATCACAGGACTGCAAGTTGAGTCAGACTTAACTTAAAACTACTCAACCACAGACAGTTTTTAAGCCAAATCAGTGGATTGATTCAATTAGCACTGTGGCCTCAAAACTGCTACAGCTGGGAGAGAGAAGGAACATACAGCTAGCAGCTGGCTGGAAGGCAGGACAGCCCTTGTTTAGCTGACTGTGAAACTCTGCTCTGAAGGTGAAGTTGTATGTGACTGCTGGGGTTCACTCCACTGAAGTCTTGTCTCAATGGAAAGGGCAACTCTCCTCTTCCTCTAGTACATGAAATAAAAAGAGCCAGACTCTTCCCTCATACTGTTTACACTCATCTAATCTGCACCATATTTATTCAATTTACTTTAAAAAAAAAAAAGTTAGTAGATTTCTGTCAGCTTCAAATGCTGAATGGGTAAAACATTTGCCTGGTCATGAACAGGGATGAACATGACTTTCCTCTTTCAGCAACAAGCTGCGATGTAACATGATGCTGTTTCTTCTCCCTATCTTCACTTGAACTTGACAAATGACCTCTTGATGATAAAAAAAAAAAAGAGTTTATTATTAATAAAACAAATTTAGATAATACAATACTGAATTCAAACCTCATGAAATTTTAAAAAGCATATTAACTGAATCAACAGCAGCCACTCTAAGAGACTGTGATACCGTGAAAACATGAATTCATGTTCAACTTGAAATGAGTTATCTGCCAAGAACTCTAAAGAAAGTTCTTGTTTGAACATGTTACCAATATAGCACTTCAAAAAAAAAATTCTATGAAAAATTTGAAGAGCTCAGAAGTGTAAGTGAAATCCACAATAAATTAAATTGTACTTTATAGGTGTATCTGACAAGGTGAAGACATGGACATGTTTTTGAGGTACAAATCAAGCCTGTACCTAGATTTTTAAGTTCCCAGTTTGTGATGTCCAACTGTATTCCTCCATGGAGTCCAAGTTTTGAACCTTCTTTTAATTCTTCACTATGTAACAGTGAATCAAAAACTGTACTTATGCAAGAAGTGTCTGAGCGCACAGAAAGACCTTCACTAGAAGTGTAAAGTATCTCAATGACATGAGAGTTGTGGATATTTATTTTTTTTGTGAATTTCTACACAGTTGAAACCAAAAAATGTTCAAGATCTAGGTGAGTGTGCTACCTTCACTGACAACAGCATGGATGACAGTAAGCCTGCAGATCTGTTGACACAGGCAGACTTAGCAAACCTAGCCTGCTGAGAACCACGGCTAGCAATCTGTCAGTCAAAAACCAAAATCCCTGCGACCATCTGGGCATGCCTTCATCTTTTGGAATGCAGTTTCACGGGTGGCTTAAGTTAACTGAACCTCTCACTCCTGGAAGGAGGTCCTGGTTTTCTCACTGCCACCACCAGTAGCCACATGCTTCTGCCTCAACCACTCCCACGAGCATTTCTCCTCTTCTCTTGAGCTGGATTACCTGAAAACTAATTGGAGGGAGGAGGGGGGTGCGTGGTGGTGGGGGTGAGGGTGGAGGTATGCTGGATTAACCAGTTGAATTAACTTGGTGATGAGACTCTGTAAAGACACATAATCACAATGGCCAATGCAAAGAAGTCAGCAGCAATGAAAAGACAGCAACCTGATCTTTGTGAAACAACTTTACACACTAACATGTGCCACTGCCTCAGGTTGTATAAACCTAACCTATACTAATCTTCATCTTTTCAGATACTGTTCCACACTTCACAGATCATCATCACCAGAAGATCCAGTTTTTCCAGCTCCTTGCATTCAGCCCCATGTTGCTGCTTATCTTATGCTAGTTCTAATGCTCATGAGAAGTGACTTAACACACATTAACTAGGCAAAAAAACTATCCCAGTCATAAAAATCAAAGTCTTTGCCAGTTTAAGTGAAAGGTCATCAAAAGAGGGGAAAAAAAAAAAAAAAAAAAAAAAAAAAAAAAAGAAAAGAAAAGGTTGGACTGCTCAGACAAGCAGAGAGGCAGAAAGGAGGAAGGGAGAGAGGACAAACATCTCCTTTTACTGGCATCAAGCTGTTAAACTGATTACCTGTGAAATTTTAGCTGAAGACTTTAATAAATAACTGGATCTCTTATATTTCCTCTCAAAGTACCAACAATTCCCCCACTTTGCTCATCCATTAGCTGTTACAGATGAGATCCAAAGATCTTATTTCCTTACATAAATCCTCAGTTGACATTATTTCAGACAAATTCAAGATGTTTTAGATTAAATGTCAAGAATAGTTTTGATTATACTGATCCCTCTCTGCCAAGGGATCCATAATAATAAACAAACTTTCAACCTGCCACCAAACTGATCTATGAACACTAGAAACATGAAGTAACTAAGCAGAACAGCATATTCAAATAAACAGAATGTGTAAATTGTATTTGTAAAAAAATAAAGCTAAAGCAACATATCTGCATCACTCTCTGAATTTTCTTCCGCCAAGCACTTAGTTTCATTTCTACTTTCTGAAACTACTGAAAGTCAAGTTTTATCTTTTAGCACTTCAGTATTTTAATAGTACTTCTGAAATGGAGTTTCATTCTCAAATACAGAAGCTGAGGAAAATTGTACTCCGACATTCAAACAATCTTCCATTTCTAAAATTAAATTAGTGCAAATTAGCGTCCGGTAATCAGGAAATTCAAGTGTCATATGAATTACTGTCTCAACTTAAAAAGTTACAAAAATTAAGTATTTTCATTACTGACCTATTTCACTGGGAAAGTATTCTAATATTTCAAATTTCCACTTTTTATAGGCAGCGTATCGTTGATACATATCAAATATCTCCGAGGTGAACAGCATGGCTTCCTGCCCTCCAACTCCAGCAGTTACTTCCATGACAAGATCACTCTCATCTGTTTCTTCTGAAGGAATCAAAAGCAACACTATCTGCAAATACAAAAACACCCAGCTAAGACTTCCCACCGACACTGCTATCCACAACTGGCATAGTATAAAATGCCAGACAAGTTTGGAATCGATCTGGGCTGTGTTCTCCTGCACTAACTCATTGGTTGCCCAGAGGACAGGCTTCTCATAACTCTTGCAGTGAAACAGCGGCAGTCAGGAAGAGGTGGAAGGGGATGCTGCATTGCAGGAAGGCTCCCTGTGTCTGTTCAGAGTGGCAGGAGCTACACAGGTCTCTCTCAGGACCTACAAAACTTCACGGAACTTTTCACCCATTAGGAGCACTGCAACATTTGTACACCACAGGATACATGCCAGTCCTTGCAAGACAACAGAGCATCTTCCTTCCCATCAGATTCCCTTGTAACCTAGTCTCAACTGCAGAGGTAAGAAGGTATGGATGTTCAGGAGGACAGTACTCCAACAACAACTCAGCTGTATTATTCATTTATTTATTTAAAAAGGAAAAGCCAGCCTTATATTGATCTGCAGAAGAAAGATACACTAGAGCCAAAACAACTGTATCACAATTTTGCAGGCTAGATCAAAACCCAGGGTGATTAGCAAATGCTTTTAAATCCTTTACTAGCATTAGGTGATGTGTCTTTCCACAGACAATGGCTTCTTTTGGTAAAATCATAAGTATTTACAAAAATATTTATAAAATGACTACCCTATCGTTGTCAAAGGAATAAAGAATGTAGCAATACCAGGTTCTACTTCGCCAGTAACATTAAGAATATGTAACAGTTTGTTTATGTAAAGATAATTATTTTTATGTTAAATGAGATAGATACTATGTAGAACCTATATCAGTCTAAAGTAGTTACATAGTATTAAACTACTTTTTCTTTTTTGAAAACACACCTCTGTATGTGTGATATTATACAAGTTTAATGTTTCCAAGAGATAAAAAACTGGACATCCATAAAAGTACATCCAGAGAAGACAAACTCCAGCACCTACTGATAAAGATTTATTGATTCAAAGAATTTCAGATACAAGTAGGCACGCACTTCCAGGCTGTCTCTATACCACCTGCATTTTTCATTTTCCTTAGATAACAAACACTAGTTGAGGCATATAATTGGCAGGGACGGGGAGATGAGTTTATTGTATACATCTTATTTGGATGAGAAGAAAACATGGCTCTGTTAATTTAGGAATGGTAAGGAAATAGAGGCTTCTAAAAGAGATCTAACCTGGTTTTTCAGTTCAGCTATCTCTTCTTCACAGGAGGCGATTTCCCTTTCTGCAAGCTTCCTGAAATCTTCACTCTCATCTGGAATATTTGAGTATGGTTAATCCTCAGACTTATACCAGTGCCACTCTCAGAAAACCTTCTGGAAAATAATCACATGAAGAATTTACTCCACAAATTAAAAAAAAAAAAACAACCAAACCAACCAACAAAAACACCACACAAAATGCCCCCAACACAGTAAACCTGTCAAAAACCGAGATTAATAATACTATCTGTAACAGAGATGAAGAGTACACATTAAGAGTGTTTTCTGATATCGTTCAGGTATGAGACATGGGAAAATCTGAAACACAAGAAGTTCCACTTAAATATTAAAAAAAGAAAAAACAAAACATTGAAACACAAAACCTCAACCCAACCAAAAATCCAACAATTGCTGTGCTACTGGTCAAACAGCGGTACAGGTTGCCCAGAAAGTTTGTGGTCTCCATCCTTGGAGATATTCAAAGCCCAGCTGGACATAACCCTGAGTGACCTTCTGTAGGTGACCCTGCTTGAGCAGCGGGTTGGACTGCACGATCTCCAGAGGTCCCTTCCCACCTCACCCATTCTGTGATTCTAAGAAATTACTTTCTGTATTTCACTGTGACAGGAACATCAAGGATTTAAAGAGCGCAGCAGCCCCACAACTGACACTCTTCATGAAAAGGACTATTACCCCTATCATCATATGCAAAAATCTGAAGGCAGTAGTAGTAATTTCAAGTATTTTATCTCTGTCAATTTACTCCAGAACAGCTGCAAAACTTCTGAGACATCATTAAAAACAAAGGTATGGAAGAATTCTTGCATAGTAACAGGAACTTGTAATATTAAAGTGTTACTTGACTGATCAACACTAATGCTTTACAGTTAAGATCTGTTTTTCTGTACTACAGTTTCAATACGTTCAATATTTTTTTCTAGTCCATATTAAACTTCACTCACACCTGCCCCCAAAAAAAAACAAATTTAAAAAACCAACATCTTAAGCAGTCTCTGATCTGCACTGATTCAGCTCACTTCACCAGAAAAAAAAAAAAAAAGAAAATGGTACACAATGAAAAAGGGGAAACTGGGGCAGGCACAGGGACATATAACTGCACAGTCAGAAGAAAAAGATGCTAGACTTCTTTTTTTCTGTGTATAGCAAGCTTTTAAATGCATTCAGCTGAGATGGGAGATACACTCTTACAAAAAAGCCATACCTTTTCAGCACTGTAACTATTTAGTCACTAGCACAATTTTAAATGGAAATTTTTGACTTTACAATTTAGGTTTAACATTGGTGAATTAACCCCTGCCCCCAAACACTTTTGTGAGAAGGAAATCAAAAAGATAATCATGCGTAAATTGGTTCAAACAACAAGCACACTTCACCTACAGCTGGCTAAGAGCATGCATGGTTGACTAGCTGACTAACTGTAGTTAGATATTCTTTAAACTTGATATAAACTTCATAATGTCCAACTACCTACATTTCTTTACAATAACTACTGACTAATCAAGGGCTAGTCATTAAGGCCAACAGATGGAAGGATAAGAATGCAAGAACTGCAAATCGATTGCAATCAAACCAGCTATTCATAATACAATTATGATAAAATTGAGAAATAATCTATTTAATAGCAGCTGAATACTTTAAAGTGCAAATGTAATATAAGCCCTAAAATCAACTAAAAATAATATATACAAATATTTTTAACTATGAGCTACAGAGGTGCTCAGAGTTACTGACTAAACCCTTGTAATCACTTTGCTGAAGTTATAAACCTAGTTTTGACAATATTGGCTTTTTCAGCAGGTTCTGAAAGGAGGGAAAAAATCCTCCGTTTAATTCAGTTAGTTTGGGTCATTGTTTAATTTGTTCAGAGGAACAGTTTGCCTTTTTCAATCTCAGGTTGGAGGGAATGAATAGAAAGAAAAAAAAAAAAAAACAACAAAAAAACCCAAGAGATCACCTGCTTCTAGACAGTGTTTGCCATCTCCATCAGCTGAAATAACCAGCCACAGTTAAAACTCTTATTTAAGCAATATTTAGAAAAGCAATGAGTATTAAATGACCTAGGAAACATTTAACGATCTAGTGAATGTGTACTGATCTTGAAGTACTATGTTCTGCATTTTGGTTTCTAACTGCTATCAAAACGAAGTTTAGAGTCATAGAATGGTTCGGGTTGGAAAGGACCTTTAAAGGTCATCTAGTCCAACCCCCCTGCAAGGAGCAGGGACATCAGGTTTGACTCAGGTTAAAAATTGTTTGCTATTCGGCAACAGTAAGTGCCCAGCTACTAACACGACACGGAGTTAAACCACGGCGTGCAGGCAGCGCGGACAGATACCGGGGCCTACGGCTGCTGAAATGGCTGCACGCGGGCAGCCACACAGGTCTTCACAGCAAGAAAAAAAAAAAAAATCCGAAAAGGGAAAAATTTATAAGTTTTCCACCCCTGATTAACTGCCTTTATTTTGTATGAAATAGGTGCAATCACGCCGCTCTTTCTTCAGGAGCCCGCGGACTGGCCTCCCCCGCTCGCCCCAACGGACACCCGCCCGTGCCCTCGCGGGCTTGGGTCACTTCCGGCAACGGAAGCCGCGAGGAGCCCACCGCACCGCACCGCGCCCCGCCCCACCCGACCGGTTTGTTAACCCGTCCCGTCCCGCCCCGCCCCGCACCTTGCCGCGCCAGCTCCCGCGTGTCGCGCAGCTCCCGCTCCTTCTCGCGCAGCCGCTGGGCCCGCGCCGCCAGCTCCGGCCCCGCCCCGCCCCGCGCCCGCGCTTCCAGCAGGCGGCGCAAGGCCGGGGCGGCGAAGAGCTGGTCGAGGCACGGCCGGGCGCTCAGCCCCCGGAGCGGCCCTGCCGCTGCCGCCGCTGCCCGGGGGCTCCGAAGGGGCAGAGCGGCGGCCTGGCGGCTTTGCGCCGCGCGGAAAGCCCGCCAGAGCAGCCGCATGACCGGCTGAGGCGGGCGCTCGGGCACCCTTCCCTTCCCCTGCCCGGCCGGAGACACCGGAACGCCCTCAGCCGCCTCCCTTCGGGGCTCCGGAAGTTGCCGAAAAGGCTCGGCGTTGGCTTCGGAAATTATCGGGGCTCCCCCGGCGGAAACGGGCGAAGGGATTCGGCTCCCTTCGTTTCGCGGGGCTGTGCCCCGTGCCGGGCGAGCTGTGATTGGCCGGTGCCGGCAGGGCGGGGCGGGCCAAGGGGCGGGGCTTGGCGGTGGTGGGGCTACCCCCGCGGTGCCGCAGGCGTTGGAGGCCGTGGGCCTGCGGGGGTGTCACGTCAGGGCTCACGCCGGTGTTTGTGTGGGATTTTTTTTTTTATTCTTTCTAACCGAAAAATGCCCCCAAACCTCGCCAGATCCTCCATACTACAAGTTTAAAGCCAGGCTCCTGGGATGAGAGCCCGCGGGGGTGCTGAGGGTGTCACCGGGGCAGTTTGGGGCCCTCATACGCTGCAGCCAGCCCCTGGTGTGGGAGGGGAGGTGGGAATGTTCCGTCGAGGGTTTCATCGAATCATAGAACGGTTTGGGATGAAAGGGGCCTTAAATATCATCCAGTTCCAAACCCCCTGCCCTGGACAGGGACACCTTCCCCTAGACCAGGTCGCCCAAAGCACTCTCCAGCCTGGCACTGGACACTTCCAGGGGTGGGGCATCCACAGCTTCTCTGGGCAACCTGTTCCAGTGCCTCACCACCCTCACAGGAAAGAATTTCCTTCTTATATCTAATCTAAATCCACTCTCTTCCAGATAAAGCCATCACCCCTGTCCTCTTGCTACATGCCCTTATCAAAGTCCCTCTCCAGCTTTATGTTTTGATATCCAGGTCACCCTTACCAGTCTTTTCCTCTCACTCCAGAAGAAATTTTCAGAATTAAAATACCGTGAACAGGAGGAAGCTGCAAATAGTTGTGGAAGGATTCCTCCACAGTAAAAGCAGCTGCAAAATTAAACATTTAGAGGAAAAGAAATGCATTGTCAGAAGAAGAAAAAATGACAATTGAAAGAGCCTTTATGTCAGAGATCAGTGGTGAGACTGACAGACCGCCCATTTATAAAATACAGATCTGAATACACTGCCTTACGTCAAAGTTTTAAACTGGAACGCAATGAAGATGCAATCATTTAGTAAATGTGACGTGATGGATGCTGTGGGATGATCTTGACAAATCCTCTCCAGTATGCAGACAGGGTGGCATAATAATCTGGTTTTAGATAACATCATAAATGAGATTCTTGGCTGAACTCAAAACAGTTTGAAGAATATACTTTAATATAAAACTGTCCAACTACCCATAAAACTTTATTAGGCAGTATTTTAGATTACAATCGTCGGAGGAGTCAAAGTCAGGTCTTTGCTGTTCTTCTGTCCTTGTTCATGTCTAAACAGAACTAGGTAATCATACTTTACAACTAAATTACACTGATGGCATAATAGTAACTTCCATATGATATATGAGCAAATTGTTTTTTTCATGCGTGTACTGTCAAAAGCAAGAGTAATGCTTCTGCAACTAAGTAGTTTTGGTAGTCACAAATGAAAACTTGGAAGTTCTGTTTCATTGTGGAAATCTAAAGGCAATACACTCAATGGGATAATTTATTTGCAATATCAAACATTAAAATGAATGGTTGGATAAAAACATTTTGTTGTGATTTTAAATGCACCACTTTGAGCAAGGTTCACTGGCAAAATACACTGTAGCAATAATTTACAAGTAAAATCACACTCAAAGAGCATCGTGGAGAAGGTACAGTCTGTGTGACTAGTCTGGTGCTGATAAATAAGCCCAGGCTGTTGCTTATGAAATCTCACACACCAAAAACTTCCCTTGCACTTAGTGCTGCCTGCCCATGAAGCTCCCTGAAGCCTTCTCTCAGAAGGGTAAAGGAAAAATTATCAAATTTATGCATTTACTAGACCAAATATTTTGGTGTTCTGTAACTATGAAAGAAATTATGAGAGTCTTAGTGGCTCTATGAACCCTGCTTGTGAGAGAAGTGTGCAGAACTCAGGAAATTTAGAGTAAGGGGTCTTGGTCAAACTTTGAATCAGCTGAATTGTGTCCCTGTTCTAAATCGGAAGGATAGATTTCCAGAGTGAGTTTATGGATAGAGGAAGGGGTAAAATCTATCTGGCTTTTGGTATAACGTTGAAGTAATATGCATACAATGTTTAGGTCAGATTTTCCCCAGGCTGATTTTGGCACCATCATTCCTTTGTTCTTTCATCCCACAAACGTCACTTCTACTGCTGGCAGGAGTATTCAGCACCTATATGAATGGGGCTGCTGTTTTGTCACTGCAAGTTTACTCAGGCTCTAGGTGAACAGGTCTGGACCTTTGTCACTGCAGCCATGTCCCAGGATGTGCTGCAGTGTTACACTTGGGTCTCTCCAAAAATAACACCTTTATGGCCTGAGAAGAACTCTGTTTTGAAGTTGGTGGTTAGATGAGGTTCAGATCAACTTGGAGCAGACATTGCAGCTGTTTGTCTGTGTGCAACCTTAATTTTTTGCTTTGTTGGATTTGATAAGGACTTGGGCTGTTGTTGGCTGGGCTAACACTGCAGGGAGCAGGCTCGCAGACATTGTAGAGGTGTGAGCTTTACTTTTGTGGTGCAGAGACTTGCTGAAGTTCAGGAGACTTTGATTGCTTTTTAATTGGTGTTGTGGAATACTTACCCTAATGGCTTTCACAAGCACTGCATACAGAAGCTGCCCATTCCTGAGCGGGCTCACATGTGGTCAGTCCAGCAAGCTGCTCTCACCAACAGAGCCTCCCAACTTTTTTAGATACCTTTCACAGACAGATGCTTCTTGTGACTGAATTTGCTGCCCAGGGGAGCAGGTTTGGCATCGGGTGACAGCTTAAACTCTGACTGTATGTGTAGGTCTCCTCTACTTGCTTGTTTAGACCACAGCCTAGCAGATACTTTAGCATGCTTTTAATTTAAAACAGAGCTGTTACCAGCTTACGTCTGGTTTGTGCCCATCCTGTGTTGTCCTGTGAATGGATTACGTGGACTCCACAGGTGCTCAGGCGAGCAGCGGACGGGCTGTGGACCTGGATGCTCTATGGCCACACTTCCATGGCACCGTCAGCTGGTTAACATGCAGCCCAGCCACCTGTGTCACTGACCTGTCTTCTCTCCATCATACCTTCAGTCTCCTTCGTACCATGTATGCCTTCAATCTAATTTAAACACCGCCAGTGTTGCCTCTGGTTTTGTTTTACCCTGGGTATCCCAAACTTTCAGCTCAGTTATTTGAAAGTTGACTGCAAACAGCCAAGTTGAATACATGCATAATACAATATATATTCAATTTCTTTGAAACCTGAAGGTCTTAGGAGTGTACTCAAGTGCTCTGTTTATTTGTGGCTATTCAGCATTAGGCTGTATTTGACAGAAAAGATTAAACACTGGGCAAAAATGACAAAAACATAACTCACTTTTTGTAGTGCACTTGCTATATACATTCTCATGAAAAACTGAAATACAAGTTAAATACATACTTATTTTATTCCAGACTATAGAATAAGTGTATTTAGGCAGTTTTTCAAAGTGTATTGTACACTGCATGCACAATAAATCAGTTTAATAGCTCAACTGTTTTACAATTTGTGTTCAAAGAGTTGTATGATAGGCAATGAGATCATGTTATGGCATGATTTGATGTCCATTTGGACCATATCCATTTTTTAATTAAAAATTTGGGAAACCCAAACTGATAGATGAAATGTATGTTAATCATTTCAATATGAGCATTTGCTCCAAGAAAGAAACTCCGTATGTTATGTTCAGTTTTGAAATCCCTCCAAATAGAGGATTTAAGACAAGAAATTTTGAACGTGATTTCATTGCAGTATTACACTGAAGACTGGTGTAATATTTTTTTCAAAATGATGTAACAGTTTCCAAATACAGATTTTGGAATCTTATGCTGAAATCAAGATAATATTTTAGGGCCCGCACATTTAGCTTTAAAACTGTCCTTGAAAGGATGACTTGTCCATGTTGACAAGAACTTCTACCTGTGTGAAATATCTTATAAAGATAGCTTATGACTACCAGGTCACCGTCAAATAGTAACATTAATAATATTTCAAGTCTACATTTGTAAAGACTTATGCATGCAGTTTTGTCTCTTACACATTGTTTAGATGTGTGGACTAAATGTACTGTGCCTCAAACACCAACAACCTTGGAATTATCCTACATAAGTATATACATATATGATGCTGTATATGTTTAGTACCACAGTAAATATAACTGTAATCAAAGGATACTAGACATATGTAGGACCATAGTTAAATTCTGATTAAGAAAAAAAGCTAGAAAAATTCATTTTTCTAACAATATTTCACAGTAGAAGGAGGCAGTCCTTTCTCACTGAATTTAACCCCCTCAGGATTTGTAAACATCATAGCTATTATTCTATCAGTATAATAATTGAATATTTTATTCATAATGGTAAGTAGCTAACCAACATGAATAAAGTTGTCATAACACAATAACACTTTCAGACAAAACAGGTATTTATTAAAAGAAACATTTATAAATATTTTGTCTTGCATTTTAAACTACATTTTCATAAATAACAATATTTAAAAGTGCTGAATATGGTAGGATAGTCAGCAACGCCACTGTAAACAGATTTGTTTTCCACTTTGCAGATTTTTTTTAGATCCCATTTTGTCAAACACTACAACAGTTAAAATATTTGCATAGGGAATAGAGAATAGCCCTTTTAATCATCTCCTGAATTCTATATAAATTACAAAACCAAATGAGTTTAAGAAACAGTTCATTAAATTGTTCGTATATATATATCCAAAAAAAGCACACAGGTTTCAAGTAAAAAGAATGGTTAAAAAATTCCCCAGACTTGCTATTTGAAGCATGTTCAATAAATTAAAAAAATGAGAGGTAGTAAAACAAAGGAAAAAAAAATAAGCCCCAGAAAAGAAACTAAGACCTGCATCCTACCAGTTACTGTGTCACGGCAGACCTGCCTCGGCAGCGGAGGCTCCAGTGGGAGCCGGCACCGGAGGCTGCCTGCAAGGGGTAACTGGGTGGTTGGAGCCAAGGGTGCTGGGGCTAGATTCCACTCAAGGACACAACTGCCAGACCTTCCAGTCCCATCAAAAGCAACGGGCTTATGCCGTGTTTAGTCCTGCGTAAGTGAGAAGAACCTTGCCTCTTAAGTCTTAGTATAAGACCAGAGTTGTCAGTGTTAAATATATATATACATACATGCATATATATATATATATATTTAACAAGTATTCGAAACCATTTCTTGGTTATCTTTAGCAGTTTGTGAGGGATGCTAATGCTCATTTTGCTTGTACATGGTTGATATGAAGATGGGGTTTTTTAAGTTCCAAGTCACTGTCTCTTTAAACATCAAAATGCATCCTAAAATTGGACATTTTTTGATAAAAAGGCCAAGCAAACACCTATTAAAAACACCATGGCAGCCAAGTGATGGGAATACCATGCTGCCTTAGCTCTGATTAAGGGCTCAGTACAGGATTCTTTACCCAGGAAAGACACCCGTCGCATTTCTGGAGGCATTTTGCTTGGGTAAGGACCGTAGGTCTAGGAGCCCTTGAGGTTTGGTTTAATATTACTCTCCAAACCCCTTGTTTTCAAGGAGTTACTCAAAATCAATGAGGCTAGAAGCTAAGATAAGTCTTCTTTAACTTGCCACCTCGTAAAACATTACTTTGTTTAAAAACATTTTTTACCGGATCTAGCTTTCAAAAAAAAATCTTACAGGACAGATGCAATTCATCAAAATGTTCTAAAATGCTCTAAAATGCTACATGTAGGCAATCTTTTATTAAATTTCTTTATTCAAAAAACTAAATTATCAAGCTTTTTGTTTTTTGTTTTTGTTATTTTTTTTTTTTTTGCTGAAGTACATAACATTATACAACAGTGTTAGAACTGGATAGCCAGTCTTTAATAAATCAATTACAGTATCTGACATCTGAAATGTACATTGAAAATCTTTGTTCTTTTAACAATCAAACAATATCAGCGCATAGACTGTGTCACCCAGATACGGATCCCTTTAAGTGGTTTGTGCTTTTTTTTTTCTTCCTTTTTTTTTTTAATTTTTTTTTTTGACATTGCAAACTCTGTAATGAAAATGCCACAGTTTTGGCAGTGAACAACCAGAGGAATCCTCCGCTTGATTTATTTTAAATAAACAGTGATAAATAGCTCTTTTTTCTTCTGTACAGAAATATTGGCTTCAAAAAGTCAGTGTATTGTACTCAGTAGAGCATATTGAGTAATGCTACACCTTAAAAATTGGCTTTTTTTCAGTTAGTGATGTTAAAAAATGCAAGCCTCTTTCTGGTTTGCTGCAATTGTTTCTATGTACCTTAAGACTGTATTGCACAAAAAAAGTTCTTAAATACAGATATAATTTATGTTATTGGATTAAATATTGCAACAACTAAGTGGTAAGTGAAGCAGTTTTACCTTGCACATGCAGTGTGAGGATACACAAGGAGACTGTTCATAAAACTACAAATACATCATTGCAATCTTGACTGCAGTGGGGTGAAAGGAGTATGAAACAAATGTATTTTGGCAAATCCATTGTTCCCCTCCCACGCCATCTCGAGCAAGGAGGACCTTGGTAAAAATGTAGACAGAGACCATAATATGTATTTGTTTTCTTCACAGTAGCCTGAGTAGTGCTAAACTGTAGTTCTCCAGGAACCCAGCTCCAGATGTTATTAAACTACTTTTCTTCCATCCCACCCACCCCCAAAAAAATCAAGTTAATTTGTTTGAAAATTAAAACTAAGTTTCAGAAGTAGAGCCTGTAATACTGTCAACGAGAGACTTATAAATCTGAGAGTTCAAAAACCTTGGAAAAGAGTCTCTGTGCATTAGGGTGTATATCTGGAGCTGGGCATCTTCATACATGTGAGGGCTGGGATCCAGCAAGTTTCTGTTGATCACTTCTCTCACCCGGGAATCAAGGCTAACCTGAAGAAGATGAGAACAGACTGACATTAAACAGTAATATCAGAAAGGCTGTTGTGTGTATCTTTATTTCACAGGGCTCCACAAAATGTGCCGAGTTTATCAGTTTATTCAAGTAATGCTCTGTGCCTCTTTCAGAGGCACCACACAATTGCAGACTGAGACCATCTACTACTCTATTTCACTTTTGATTGATCTTTGCATCCATCTCAAGATCTGTAAGGTGAAGTGCAGCTGTATAACAGAATAAATACAATGCAACTAAATAAAGCTCTGCAGTAACCTGGATTTCCCAAAATATGTTATTTTACCTTAAAAATAGTTTTTACTTATGTAAAATTATTTCTCTCAATTTAATGTTGAATTACTCTTATTCAGAGAGCTGAAATGTTTGTGTTTTTTTTTTTTTTACCATTTGTGGTTAAATCTTTAGAAGCTTTCTATTCAGTATTCTCATCTGGCTGCCCTACAGATTTTTTTCCCATTTTTTTTTTTTCAGACACTACACTTGTTATTCACAAACTACCCAGAGTTTTTTGTCATTTTTATCATGTTAATTTCCCCATTGATATTAACTATTTCCGATTTGTTCTTCTTTTCAAGACCCTTTAACAGCTGGCGATTTTCAGGATATCATATGTCCATATTGAAGTTGTTAGCAAGTTTCAATTTTAGCTTCTTATTTACTTCCCGTTTGTAATGAACTCCTGCGCCTAGGCAGAAAAGGGCGTATTATGCTTGGGATGAATGCACAGATGATTTTAGAATATCATTTAGAAGTCTGAATGAATGTACAGCTTATCCACAAAATGCTCTAAAAACAGTAAGATTAATGCCTTCAGGATTAAACAAAATGGCAGTAGCAGGGAAGCCCACTGGGGCCAGCGAGGGTTTACTCAGCTAAGAAGAAAAAGGCTAAAACACCAAATAGAGAAATACCAAGTGTAGAGCAGTTAAGCTACCGTCATTTATACCAGGTTGCAGTCTGATGCCATGACTCTGCAACCATGTAAGTAGATATTCATATTGTCTGAAGGACTGAGTTCAACCCTGGAAAGCTGCACGTACCGAGCTAGCTTGATATGTGAAGGATGCTAGCAGACATGCAAACTCAGAACATGTGTGGATGTGGGAGCTTTGTGAAACAAAGTCTTTGAGATGCAGTGGTATGGCGTGGCATGGCATGATGTGAAGAGTAAATACACATTGTCATTTCATCCTCAGTACCAATTATAGAGTCCGGCATTTTTTGTTTTTTTGGCACATTGGACTATGTTCCTGCACCTGCAGGCAAGCTTTTTCTCCTCCAAGATTTGCTGTTAGTTGGTTATGGGTCACAAGTCTCAACTGTGATGCAGCCTAACTGTGAGTAAAACTGTTGCCTGTTGATGGTAGCAAACCATACCTATGACTCAAGTAAGCTATCTCTGCCAAGCATCCATGACACCTGCTTCATGCACGCTCTCCATCTGAGTGCTCACGGCTACGCCTGCACACAGCACCCAGGGCGCAGAAGACATCCATCCCATGTGCCTCCCTTACAGATCAGACTGCAGAGCAGGAATGAACAGACCGGTGAGGCTGCTCAGGCACTGACTACCCGCTTTTAGACAAAAAGGCATCCAGGGATGTCGTGTTGTGGTAGTTTTGAGAAGCAATGTTGCAGCCATGTGTCTTTGGAATTTATCTGGATAGATTTAAATCTTAGACCACTGCATTTCTGTAGTACAGAAAGAACACCGCCCTGGTTTCAGCTGGGATGGAGTTAATTTTCCTCTCAGTAGCTGATGTGTTTTGGATTTCGTGTGTGAAGAATGTTGATAAAGACATTGATGGTATGAGTTGTTGCTAATGAGACCAAGGACACTGTCTGGCGTCCCAGATTTGCCAATGTGCAGGTGCAGGAAACTGGGAGGGATACAGACAGAACAGTTGACCCAAACTGGCCAAAGAGAGTATCCCATGCCATAAATGTCATGCTCAGTACTTAAGTGGGGAGTGGGCTGGTGAGCTGCCTCTTTTTTTTTTTCTGTCACTGTTTGGAATCCTTCCGGGATCATTTACAGGTTTTTTTTTGTTTCATGATTGCTGCTTGGGACAGGCTATATCGGTCATCAGGTCATCGGGTGGTGAGAAATTGTGCATAATTCATTGGGGTTTTGTTTGTTTTTATTATTATTGTTATTATTACTGTTTTTCTATTATTATTCTTATTGTTATGATTATATATATATAATTATCTTTTCCTTTGCTATCCTAGTAAACTGTCTTTCCCTCAATCCACAAGTTTTCTTTCCTTCCTGATTCTTTCCCCCATCCCCTGGGGAGGGGGAGGGTGCTTGAGCAGCTGTGTGGTACTTGATTGCCTACTGTAGCTAAACCACAAAACACACTAATGATTCAGGCAGTTATCCCCGACAGACATGCACATGCATACACACAGGCATGTATCTTGGCAAAACCAGTTTATGCAGGTAGCTAATTGATTCTTCATTATCAAATGTAACGTCTGGGATAAAATGCTGAAATTTGGTAGGATTAGGGGGGGCGGTTTGAATATAGTAAAAATTAATAGCCATTATAGAATGAAAAAAAAAATGTTCTATTAATTGACATTGTAGTTTTTCAGTGACTCACTAAAGTCAGATGGCAAAACTAGTTGGAGTTACTAAAGGTACTTCCTTATTAATTTCCTTATTAATTTCTTTATTAAACAGATGTATACAAGGTATTTGTTTAAAACACAAAAACTTTCTGCCTCGATAACTCCACCACTGGACAAGTGATGCTAAATATTTCAACTCCTGTGCCAAAGGTAATATCTGGAATGGGGTGCTGAGATGAACAAGAACTTTTCAGCTCCTGCATTGATCCAAAGAGTTGCAGACCATCCTTTGTTTGCCTCAAGTTTTCCAGTAGGCGCAGGAGCAATGTGACACCTGCACATGTCCAGCGCATCAAATTTGTGAGCAGTTTTGTTAAACCCTGAGTGCAACAACACTTCATTAGTATTTGAATTCTAACTGCTGGTGCATGTTGGCTTAGAAAGACCATGGAGCATTCAGTACATATATGTGTACTAGAGATACAGATATACTGTAAGAAATGCGCATTTTTAGATTGCTGAACTGGCAGTTATCTCACTCCAAAGCAAATGCATACACCACGGCACGAGAGAAGATAATGGAGCTATAAATTGCTGTTGGCTTCATTCATATGAATGAAGTTGCAGATTGTTACTGCAAGGAGTGCAGAAGTGAAATGCAGCAAGCAGGGTCCACAGTGAGCATAAATTATCATAAAGCCACTGAGCAGAAAGTCAGATGTAATATGCAGAGACAAGGCAAAGGAGGTAAAGGTACATGATGTGGCCTAAGAAAGACTCTTCTACAGTGCTTATATCTTTATATATCTCTCTATTCCAAAACATGGTTTGATAGGGGATGCTTTTTTTTTTACTCCAGGTGAAGTAATTTCAGATTTTATCTATTTCACTTTGATGATTTAAGAAAATTTTATATAATTTCCTAGTTATTATTATACCTTTCATTGGAGGAAATATGTTATCTCCATTCCTGGACGAGTTGATCTCACTTCAGTGCAAATTTGGATTTTTCTCCCAGACAGCTGTTGCAGCAAATAAATCTATAACAATTCTGATTTCAGTTCCTTAATTTTGGTGCCTTTTATTTTCCAGAAGTCTGCATGTCTAACTTCCTCTCTCTGGCAGGCATATGGCATTACTAAAGAAGCATACCCATTTCTCACCCTTCTGTTTCTGGAGTTTCTCTTTTATTCCCTTTTAATAGAGAGCTTTGAGGTGTTGTGTCCAGTGATGCTAAGTGGCTCGGCACCTGTATCTCTACTTTTTCTGTCCCTCCCTTTCCTGATTTAACATCCATACTAAGACTTTCATCTGAAAGATCAGGCAGACTTTCAGACCCTGATCTGGGAATCCAGGATATAACATTTCTGCTCTGGAGTAACAGAAAATGCAAATGTAACATTTACAGCTTTACCTCTTTTGGTGATAGTATAGAAATGTAATCTTCATATATAAGTCTTGCTTTTTCTTCAATAACTTTCTTGTTCTGTTCCTTCTTTAGATCTTCACATGCAAGCCAGAAAAGCAGGTTCTCCTCACTATACTCTGTTCGAAGAAACTCTCTGAAAAGGTTCCTCCCAGCTGGTGTTTTCATCATCTTGTCAAAATTCTGAGCCCAAGACAAAATTTCATCTGCAGTAGGGTTTTGGCTGCAAAAGCAAAGTATCATTACAAATATGCTTCTATTTTTGTAGCAGTGTTTTCATACATTTGTCCAAAAATTCTCCTTTCAATTGCACTTTAGTCCAGAGTGAAAACTGGAAGCAACAAGGCTTCCGCTGTGACAGGGGAATTTTGTTCGCTTTTCGCTTTTCATTATCTCAGTAGCCCACTAAACATGTTTAATGTTATGAGACATTCACTTGGCTTTCTACAAGTTTTCTACTAGTGTTGTTAGCCATCAGACTCAAAGACAAAATCCCACGACTGCACTGAATTCCTGCCTCTGCAGTTAAAGGAGATGTGACTTCAGGGAGCTGGTAATAGACTGTCTTTCATGAGGGGTTTGGATGACACCTGATGTCCCTGCCTGCTTCTGCTGGTGTTTGGCCAATCACTGGCTGCCACACAATTTGGTTCAGGAAGGACAAGAAAAACAAAAGGCTCTTGGCAGCCAAGAGCATACTAATGAGGCCCAACAAAATAGTAATTCAGAGAGCTTTAAAATTAGCATATTTCTCTGTGCTTGTACCTAAGGGTTGCTAAGCGTCCCTCTGTTTGGTGCTATTGACCTGAATGATGATCTATTGGCACGAGATGTGATGGATGTTGCTGGCAAAACTGGACAGAGAAGGAATGGGGAAAAAGCCCTTATTCCCATTTTCTGAAGGAAAATATTAATGGCTTGTAACAGTGGACGCACTGGATAAGTGACCGGAAATGTAACCTGCATCACTAATCCATTAATGTACAAATGAATGGCTTGAGAAGGTAATACTCCAGGCTCCTTAACAAAAATTAAATATGGCTTCAAACTTAATTCTGAGCGCTCACTCTCTCCTTCCTGGTAGAATCCAACACAAGAGTTTTACTAGCTGTTGTTAATAGCTTCTCTGTAATCATGGTAAGTGACATTTGTCCATATGATTTCTCCTCAAGTCCATTTATCAACTCCTACTCTGTATGCAAGGCAGACTGGATGATGGGAAGCTGCCTCTGATAATAAATGATAAAGTATTTAAGATTGAAACTATCCAGCAAAAAAAAAATTGTAATCTGAACCAAAAAGTATAATCATACAGATTTGAAGGTGAAAAGTCCTGTCTCTGAGGAGAGTGAAGAGAACCTGCTGAGGTGGATGGAGCTGACAAGCAACCTGTGCCCCCTCATGGTCTCTCGGGAAGGTCTCTTCACTATAGTATTTTGTGGAAATTTCCAACATTGTCCTCTCATAAATGACCATGAGACACTGAGTTGTTTGGGTTGCTTTTACTATCAATCATATCGTCTAGAGTAAAGTTTCAATTTGCTTTTTATGGGATTAGAGAACTCAAGGCCACTGATAGGTTAGCATTTTTCCCAACACAATAAATATGGGCCCAAGCTTTAAACAGACATAGAAGCTCAGACTTTCAGTGGTGTTAGCCCTTTTTTCAAGATACGTGTTTCCTGGTTAATTCAGATGAAACCATAGTCCAAGCTGTTTTATGACAGCCATGTTAAAAATCTGACTGTGAAGTACACTTTTGCCCATCAGTTTTGCTTCTTGTCTGGGTAAACAGAAGAAAATGATCCTTCAGGTAGCAGAGGCTTCTTATAGAGACCACAGATCTATGGAACTGTACATGCACCTCCCATTCCTCCTCATCATTCTTCTACCACAAATAAGAAACTGTAAGTGAATGAATATCTTATGAATGTCTCTGTTGGCATTTCATTGTCAGGACAGATTTTGCTTCCTTTTGCATAGAAATTTTTGCAAGAAAAGTAATTAGAGGGACATTCTCAAAGTATAAAAACCAAGGCGAATTAAAAACATTTACTAGACAACAGTTTGACCAACTTACCATTCTTCTATGACTTGGATACTCTCCATTTTGGTTGTATGTGTTGGCCTTCCTGCATTGTCTCCTCTATCTTCATTCCTAACAGTGAGGCTGCAATGTAGTACAACACTTTATTTTGTCTAGAAAAAGTTAATTTAAAACAGTGACTATAGTAATGTAAACTTTTAAAAGATATAAACCTATGTAAAGTGTAATTTTTCATTCTTGCTCCTAAAATTTACACCCACAGTTTGGAAAGGATTTTTTTATATGTCTTTTTTTCCCTTAATTCTGATGAATGTTAATTAACAGTTGCTATTAGCATGTGTAATTTTTTACAAGCTCACAGTTAATGCACTGAAAGATGGACATAAACTTAGAGGTAACTTTTGGAGTGATTTCTCATAGTAAATTGATAATATTAGTAACAATAAGGGAAGGGGGGGATGAGAATATCTGAATTGAACATTGATGAGGCTTTGGTGCCCCACCAGTTCTGGATGATTGTTCATTCTTTATGAAGGTTCCCTTTTTTTCTCTCCAGGATGTGGTGGCAGTAGATGGCTTATGTACAGAACTTAGTGTGTGGCAGCTCCTTATGATTTCCTTCTCTGACCCAAATTTGTTTTTAATTCCAGAAAGCAAAACTTACTGGCCTCTCAACAGAAAGGCATCCATTACCCTCATATTACTGGAAGCAAGGAAAAGAAAGACTTCCTTTATGTAAGGTTGTTTTTAATTTTTTTTTTCTCTTTCAAACTGGTAACTAGTGTCACATATTTTTTTCTGTAAATATCTTTTTTAATTGAATTTGCTTTAGTGGTAGCGACTTCCTCTGTGTGTGCTCTGTATGAATGTTCTGGAACATAGTATTGCTACTGAAAACAGAATTCCTGATAACTACTGAAATAAAGCACGTTTTGAAAGACATAAGTATTCATATAGGAACCTAATTCCAATAATTAAGCTTAAGAAGTGGAATGCAGTAAGGAGATGGAGATGTGCCTTCATCAGGCGTTCCCTGCATGTTGAACTGAGAGAAAACAAGCAACCAAGCAAAAAATCCCCCCTCCCAATCCCAACAGAGCTCATATTTTGAATATTGAGTATTCACCATACAATGATGCTCTCAGTCATCCTAAGTGGCAATGCAGAAAAATGTGTTGGTAGCATAAAGCTTCTCCCTCCCCCACTAATCTGAATAACTTCTGCTCAGCTCTAAGAAGAAATTCCAGCTTAAAGACATTTTTAGCACCAATAACCTTTCTTTCTAGCCCCTCTGCATTTATGAGTTTCATCAATACTTTTTCAAGCACTTGGCAAAGTTAGTAGGTGATTTCAAATTCTCTTCTGAAAAGTGGAAGTTTAAGCTCCCAGGTAAAGCAGAGCACATATTAAGACTTAAACATTACAAAGACGTACACTTTCAAATGAAGCTGTTTGATACTGGTTGCTCCTTCACTTACCTGCCAAGACCTTAGTTCAGGCCCTTGGTCCTGCTTCCCCTGTTACAGCGTAGGAATGCAGCTCCAGTGCTGCTAAGGTGTTAGGGTGTCATCAACTGCTGCAGGAGAAACAACACATCCTGAACTCTGGGGTTGGCAGGTAAAAAGCCTTTCCATCTCCTCTGACCTGTTGCTTGTCAGTCTATAGAGGGAGCACCCAGGAAAGCCAATGACAGTTCGTATGTAGGAGGAGAAAAAAAAGGGACCATCCACTTTCTGTCTTGTAATCTTTAAGTCCACACATGTAACTGCTTAGGGTCACCTTGTGTTTGGCTGGAGCACAAAGTTGGGGTGAGGGAGAAGCAGGGAAGGCACAAAGCTTCTCCCTCTCCCTCCCTCCCTCCTTCCCTCCTTTGCTGTCTGTAGGTAGAGCAGCATTTATCTGCTCACCAAAGTGAGCCCCCTTTGGTTCCATGGAAGAGTAACACCATGGCAGGCGGAAAACAGCTTGTGTAGGCTGGGAATGCAACAGGGTGTTCACCCAAGTCCATCCAAAAAAGAACGACGCTGCCTGTTTTCTCTCCTCCATCACATGAGCAGCAGCTAAGCTACACTGAGGTGATTTACTTGTTGGGCAGCAGGCTTATTCCGATGTTTGGATGCAGAGTCTTACTGGAAGTAGAAGGTGACTCATCTGAGACCCATTAATCAACACTCTAATTTAATTTCATATGTGGGATCAAAATGTTGTTTTGCTCATGCAAAATCTCTGCTAAACTTAGGAGAACCAACATGGGCTGATGAAGGTGCAATACAAGTAGTGAGTGGTGAGTAAGAAAGAGAAATAGGAGAACAGACAAGAAAGCCATGTTGACTTCATTGCTGTCAGGAGTAGCAGATAGGGCCTATGTATTTTGATTTTCTACAAAACTATATCTCGGTAAAAAGTTCAGATGGTGGGCCCAGAATGTGGTGTGCGGTTTTCTGGTATCTATACCAGAGTGACAATGCAAGGTAGACATGTGGCCCTAATTCCTTCATCTCATCATTCATAGCTGGAGTGCAATGGCTGAAGTTAGTGTTGCAAAACAGGGAAGACTCTAAAGAAAGAAGTGTTACACTTGGTTGGAACAACTTCTCAAGTTTGGGCATTGTATTTAAAGCTGTGCTAAATTTTTAATACATCTTGGCCTAAATTCTGCATTATGTTTCCAGTGACAAACACTAGCACTACATTTCAACTTTTATTTATCTCCATCTGTCAAAGCTGCGGTTCCATCGGATACATTACTTTTGCTATGTTTTTCCTGTGAAAGAAACTGTCATTTTTATACAGAAGTACATTCAATTCAGACGTGTTCTGTTTTCACTCAAGGAACTGGTTCATGTTCGCTTAGAAAAAAAATTAAATATTTACACATTTGTGACTGCAAAGCTAATTTGAAAACGGCCTTTAAATAACTCTGATCATAGTAACAGATTGCTACCTTTTACCTCAAAATGACAACACTGCATTGCTATTTGCTATGTTGCTACCTTCAGCTGAAAACACCCTATCTGTTCACATTTCTCTGTGGAATTCAAGCAGTTCTCAGCAGCAGAGGCACCCTGCATACCTTGAGTTGGTGTCCTTGATACATTATTTCATCATGGAAGCTAGCTGATTATGTCAGAAGAATTATGCTGTATAGCGTAAAACCAAACAGAGTAAAAGTAACAGGATAAAGATTAACAAAATTATCTTTGTTAAGGCTTTAAGAAGAGGAAATCGCTGTTACGCCTTATCAAAACATAGTTAAATAAAAGGGAGGTGTTCTAGAGAGACATCTGATATAAATTAACATATATAGTGCCATTATTGTTTATTAGTTGGAGTACATCCAGCAGATATCTTTAAAATTTAGAGATTTAAATTACCCATGATAAAAAGACAACGAAACTACTCATGCCTTAAAAAGAGAGAGTCTGGGGTGCTTAAAGGCAGAACTTAAGTGGAAAGCACAAGCACTGGTTTGTTTCTGTTCCTGTGGAAGGTTTGTTCTGCCCATTTCTATGCTGATTTTATGGCTCTGAGGAGTATGGTAAAAAGTACTTCAGTAAGCCCAAGTGGCCTGACCTCAATGTATCTTTCAAATCTATCTCAGGTTCTGACTTCAACAAAAACAATAATCTCTTTAACTACTGCAACAGTATTACTATGATAAATTTGTGTTTGGAGCAAGTGCATTTCTATTTTGCATTCTCAAAAACTTCACAAGTAAAAATGTTAATGACCAGGGACTACTTGAAGAAGCATACACATTGAACAAATTACCGCATATATGGTTAAACTGGTTCAGGTTCCTTGCTGATGGAAGAACTACTGGGATTCAAAAGACCAATCTTTATTTATTTAGCTACTATTATTCAGCTGTTAATATTCATGTTCATTAATTAAATAGTTGTTCTGTTGAGCAATTACTTTGCTATGTCAGTATCGCAGGCCACTGGTGCGTGGTATATTAAAAAAGCCAAGCAAATTGGATAAAATAATCAAGACAGTTGGACTAATTTAAGAGCAAAATCCCACTGACTCTTCTTCCAGGTGTTTCCAGCCGGTGATTTTAGCCTTTTTAAAAAGCTGCTTAGCATCCCTAATGCTGCACTTACCTTCTATTGCCATTAAGAAACTGAAAATAATTTAGAGCTTGGACCTGATCTTTCATTCTCTGTATATCCAGTATGCAGAGAGACTTTAATTACTTCCCAGGGTCAGATTCTGATATACCAGTAGGCTAAATCTGGTGAATCAGTGAATTACTGTTACCACTATGGCAAGAAGACGATGGCATTGTGACGGGTGCTAAGATGAATATTCTCCCCATACATTGCTAACACCAGTTACTATTCACTCAGATATTTTTTCCGTTATGTGCATCATATGCAGTATATCATCACAGTATTTTGCAATTATGTCTGTCATTGAAGACAATGTGACAATTTAAGCCTCTTGCCTTAGTAGTGGGGTTTTTTTGTGCTGCCATGAAGATAAGGAGTAGAAATCAAACTGGGACACTGTGAATTAGTTGGTAGTCTATTGGGTTGCCATTCAAGAGATCAGTGCTCAATTCCTACTTCTTGGCAGTAGATGTAGAAGTATGTAGAAGTTTGGGGATGCTCAGCCCTGCAGGGCAATGATTACATTTTGGGCTGAACCTGTGTATGTCACACAGGAGGGCCATGAGCCTTCTAGCCACCGCTGTAACACAAAAATCCTCCTTACTCCAGCCCAAAGGCCGCATGAAGTCAGCTGCACATACATAATCTAAAGGCAGAATTTGGTTTAAAGATGAAAACCAATATTCAGTTAAGAGCCTCTGGCTGACATGTTCTGACATGCTTCTTTCAGGGATTTACCCTTTGAAAGAGTATATCTCACTGGCCACGCTTCACCCTATCCTACTCCTAGGAATTTTTATTAGCATCAGATGAAGAGACCAAATATTTTTAGATCATAGGTCCAGAAGCCAAGAAGGATTGTTTTGATCATAGAATCACAGAATCATAGAATGGTTAAGGTTGGAAGGGACCTTTAAAGGTCATCTAGACCAACCCCCCTGCAAGGAGCAAGGACATCTCCAGCCAGATCAGGTTGCTCAGAGCCTCATCCAGCCTGGCCTTGAACATTTCCAGGGATGGGGCATCCACCACCTCTCTGGGCAGTGTTCTACAACTGTCATTGTAAAAATTTTTTTCCTAATATCCAATCTAAATCTACCTCCCTCTATTTTAAAATCATTACCCCTACTACTGTCACAACAGGCTGTAGAACAGCCTCTCCCCATCTTTCTTGTAGGCCCCCTTGAGGTACTGGAAGACCGCTATCAGGTCTCCCCGGAGCCGCCTCTTCTCCAGGCTGAACAGCCCCAACTCTCTCAGCCTGTCCTCATAGGAGAGGTGCTCCAGCCCTCTCATCATCTTCGTGGCCCTCCTCTGGACCTTCTCCAACTGGTCCATGTCCTTCTTATGTTGGGGGCTGCAGAACTGGACACAGTACTCAGGTGGGGTCTCACCAGGGCAGAGTAGAGGGGCAAAATCACCTCCCTTGACCTGCTGGCCACGTTCCTCTTGATGCAGCCCAGGATGCGGTTGGCCTTCTGGGCCACAAGGTCGCACTGCCTGCTCATGTTGAGCTTCTCGTGTACCAGTATCCCCAAGTCCTTCTCCTCAGGGCTGGTCTCAATCCATTCTTTGCCCAGCCTATATTTGTGCCTGGGATTGCCACGACCCACATTCAGGACCTTGCATTTGGCCTGGTTGAACTTCATGAGGTTGGCATGGACCCACCTCTCCAGCCTGTCCAGGTCCCTCTGGATGGCATCCCTCCTTTCCAGCGTGTTGACGGCACCACACAACTTGGTGTCATCGGTGAAGTTGCTGAGGGTGCACTCTATCCCACTGTCCATGTCACCAACAAAGATGTTGAACAGGGCTGAGCCCAACACGGACGTCACTGAGGGACGTCACTTGTCACTGGTCTTCACTTGGACATTGAGCTGTTGACCACCACTCTCTGGTTTTGGCCATCCAGCCAATTCCTTATCCAATTGATGCTTGAGTCCAGGTGTCAGGACCGCCGTAACTTAAATAATGGTGATTTAGTAGATGTAGATTAAATGCAATTTTTCTTAAGAAAAAAAAAACCCAAACAAAACCACAACTCCCTCCCTCCAAAAAAGCACAAGAGATCAAGATTTAATTGTGATTTTAAAAATCCACTGGTAAATGATGTAGAACAACCATTCATCTAAAATGTTGACAAACACAACTTGAATTTACCAAATAGATTCAGTTAGGAAATATTTTTTCAGGGTCATTTGGAGGAGGAAATGCCCTCCTTTAAACAAGTGGCTGAGGGCACTCATTCAGGATTTGAAATACCCTTCCTGTGGGACTGTGGTGGGGTAGACTGTAGTGGGATTAGTGCATTTTCCTGAAGTGAGGGAAAGGAGATTTTGAAAACTCTGAGACAAAGATGGGCATCAACCCTAGATCTTTCACCAGCTGGGTAAATACCTTCACTCTTCCACACAAAGTGGTTGTGCCCCTGCCTGTCTCCAAGCTCTTTGATTCCTTGAATTTTATTATAAGTGTCTGTCACAAAACATTCAATATGAACAGAAACGTATTTTTCCTGGTTTTAATTTGCATGCAGGAAAAGTGCATGCCAGTATCTTTTTCATTTTTGATTGTGTTTCAGTCTGGTCAGAGTGTCTTCATTACTATGGTTCAACAGTCAGTCATTGAAAAATCAATTTTTTTCACATCTCTGTTCGCAAGTCCACTCCTACATGCTGAGGCAGGCACTGGTAGAAGTCAGAGATGGATGTGGTCCCCTCATGCTGTATGGCAATGCAACAGACAACTACACTGTCAATATTGCATCTCTTTTATGAAACTGAAGATAAAATTATTTTCTGACATGTTATTTTTCTGACAGCTGGAAGAGTTAAGCCTGATGGCAGTGAAAACTACTCAGGGATGTGTTTGTTTATGAACAGAGACACATTATGATTTTGTTATGTTGTACAAAGCAATAATAATGAAAAAGAACTGCAATATTATCATGATCCATTCATAAAGAACAATATAGCTATGTTAATCTCAAAATCACTTAGACTCTATTCAGTAATGCTATATTCTATCTCCCTTTTAATGGCACAAAAATAGGCATCCAAGAGAATGAAATTTTACATGAACAATATTATCTTTTTTTTTTTTTTTTTTTAAATGAGTAAAGGATAAAAAAATGCTTCTAGCAAAGTTAGGAAAAGAGTTCACTTTTTGTTACAATAAATAAATAACATCCAGAATAATTATTCTGAGAAAAACTAGAGCTAGAGTATTGATTTTTATGAAGGTGTGATGCCTTGCACTAGACATTTTCATAGGCTCAGGAAAGATGCATTATATCCTTCATGCCCCTGGCTGTATTAGAAAGAAAGGGAATGCATCAGCCACCAAAGACAAGCCTTGTGGTCTCTTATCTCTGACCTCTGAGATTTTAACTCCTTGTAAGAGCAGCTTGACAGACTAAAGCACTTAGATGGTTGTAGTAATACCAGTACATGCAAAGCATGGAGGTGCAGAGCAAACTTCAGCCAAATTAGTGGCACTAAATGAATTCTAGAGCGGAAGCTTGCGTGGACCTCTGAAGATCTGCAAGGCCAGCATAAGTGATGTGCAGTTCATCACAGAAAGACATGAAACAGTAAAAATTGTGAACTTGCCATTTCCTTATGTCTGCATTGGTTGTCTGTGAAAAACTTTGGAGAGCGATGGTGGTTAGGAGCTTGTGGAAACATTTACTTAAACTGGTCAGAATCTGGTCTTAACTGAATCAGCAGAACATGCTAAGTTTTATTCCAAAGAAGAAACAGATAAAAAAAAAATGTGAAGGATTTTTTTTTTTAAATTAGTGTTCATCCTAGTTCTTTAATGAAATAAGATTTCCAGATATTTACTGAATTCAGTAAAGAAAAGTAGGATATAGAAGTTTATCCTGAATACAATTTAGAATTTTAGAGAAAAATAGCTACATCATCTCTGAGGAAATTAATTGTCTTGTGCTTAAAACTGAATGATGGAGATTGTGTTGAGCAGACTGACACAGGAAAGCAGCCTGTTGGGGAAAAGCCAACAATTACCATAAGGCTGTAATCAGCCTACTTGGCAGTGTTCACTGAAACTATAAACTTCTTTCACGAAGTCCAGGTACCTGTGGTGTGAAGTATCCCTGAGAGCCAGAGTTACATTTGCCTTAGGTGAGAAGATGGTGCAAGAGACATGTATAATCCAAATTGTTTTGAAAAGAAAGACACATAGGCTCTACCTTGGACTCAGCTGTTTTAGAGTGAAAAAAAAAAAAGGTGTTTGCAAGGAGAATTTATAAACTTGAGGTCTGATTCTGCAAACTTTACCTCCTGTAAGAAAAAAAAACAAATATCTTGGGTTGTGTTTTTTAAAATGATGCCAGTATGTGTAAGGTTAGCATCCTGGAGATTTTGTATTACAGCTAAAAACCCTTCAGTATTTCAAAGCTTCAGATGGAGGAAGGGACTCTGGGCAACCTGATCTGGTTGGAGATGTCCCTGGTCCTTGCAAGGGGGTTGGACTAGATGGCCTTTAAAGGTTCCTTCCAACCCAAACCATTCTATGATTCTATTCAATGTAGTCACAAACTCCCCAGCCCCTTGCTCAGCTTACACTGTGGTCCCATCATTTTGACCTGTAACCATAAAAGCCACAGACATAACTAGCCTTTTTTTTTTTCCTTCTCATAGGTCACTAAAGGTAAAATAAAAAGGAAACAAATGGTAAAAATAGATGCCTTGCCTCTTCCAGTGGCTAGGAAATATTCTATTTCTTCCTTTCCCATTTTCCTTGGTATTTTTTTTCCCTCAATTCAACTTGCTATGTTGTAGTGTGATGTGCTTCAGATTTTTTCCCTTTTTTTTCCATCTCTCTGTTCGAAGAGCATGCAACTGAGAAACAGTCTGTAACAGACAGTTGGACACTTGCGTGTGCCATGAATGTGCTTTCAACTGAAAAGCTTAGTGTCTGCTCAGGATCCAGTAATAGTAAATGCAGGCAGACTTCTGGCTCCCATATGCACCTTTCTGCATACCATAAATCCTGTGGGACAAGGGGAGCTCAAGGTGGAAATTTTCTGGTTTGAATTTTGCTGCCCAGGATGGGTGCAGAAGCCATTTTCACCGGCCCTTCCACTGGGTTTTTATAGCAAATGTAGCAGACGAACTGAGTTTGTGTTCCCCACAAATTTGACACTTAAAGATAATTTATTTCTGAATTGGATTTTCCACTGTCCTGGTTCCAGCTGGGATAGAGTTAATTTTCACAAGGAGCTAGGAATACTGTTTTTGGAAAAGTTTAAGATCAAATAAATTTCATAATTTGTTTGGATGATTTTAAAAATAATTATCATTATATTTTAAAATGAAATAATCAATTGTCTTGGTTTCATTAATTATTAGTAGCTGTTATTCTAACTAGTTTTTCGTAAGTAATTCTAGTTAATGTAATCAAATAATGGATTTAAATGACATACTGTGCTTAGAAAAATTACATTCTGTCATAGTAGATACTTTTCCCAGTAAGCTTTCTGATTACAAGAAAATAATTTTTCTAATTAGGAAACAGTTCAATAGGAAATCCAGCAGCTATACCTCTTAGATTCATGATACCTGGAGTTTATTAGAACCTCATCTCTCAGAGTCCTGCAAACTGTTAGCAGCCCCACCTTCCACTCAGCATCACATTTATACTAAGAACTGTGGAGAGAAGCCTGGAAGAGGTTGCCTTACAGCATCAAAATCCTGAAGCACGGCAAACCTTGCATTTTTTTTTATTATTTTGAAGTATCCTCACTTCCCTAAACCAATCTTGAGAGTTCTAGAAGAGTGACATTGACAGTATGGCTGTGGAGTGTGTGGTACAGGAATAAAGAGAGGTAGTCAAAATCCCCTGTGCCTACACACAAGTATCTTGGCCTGTTCACTGCTGTATTTCTGACACCTATGCTGTGGGTGCTACTCTTGTAGTGCTATGTAGACTTTTCTGTGTGAAGCTTTTAGTCCTGTGAGATATTTGAGAGTTTAGAAGGAAATACGCTTAAAAACACTATGGATGAAGAGGGTCTCACCTTTCTTCCTTGTGAAAATCTGGACTAAGGTCCATGAATGCCTTTGTTCAAAGGCTTATGGTAAGGCTGGCCCATCATTGTTCAGAATTGTGAACTTCCCCATGAAAAATAAGACACTTCTCAGTTTATCTGAGTTTGTATGTTTTTGCCATATTCTGAAGGTGGGGGAGAGCAGGCTGAATTTCTTACTGCTTTTCAACAGCAGTGCTTTCTTAATACCATGCTGGTTTCAGCGTAATTGGTCAAAGTCATTACAGATTCAACTATAAACGGTAGAAGAAAAAAGAGATTGGTGGAAATTAAGGTTTAAGATATCTGGAGCATCTCAGGCTATTAAGGTCTAGCCAGTTAAGACATTTAGCTCTGTCCTGATAGTCTTACTTATGTTGGGCTATTCCACAGCTTGAGTAAAATCAAAATTGAACCCAAGTGATCTAGTGCTTAAGAGCATAATCATCTCTTCGTTAATGAGAAGCCTTGGCCAAGATTTTGGAGTTTATGTAAGATCATTATATAAGGTTATTGAATTGCATCCCACATGCCACTGTGAAGGTGGATCATCCTTACTGAAATATGAATGCTAAGCTAAAGTAAGTCACAGAGAGATGTGCTCAGTAAAGCAAGTACCTAAAAAGGTTTTAGCAAATCTGCAGTGTTCCCCTCTATTCCCTTTCCTGTATATTTAATGATTTAAAATGGAATAGATCTAAAATCTGGTAACCTTTTCTGGTCATAAGGGACAGTCAGACTAACAGTCTCTTTTTAAAGTAACAAGTTATATTCTCCTGCTGTATTTTCCATAAAAGTTGAATTCAGTATACATTTGGCAGACAAGTCTTCAAATTTGTCCAAACTCTGCATTTTTGTTTTGGATCCCATGAAGAATTTGAAAGCGAAGCCTTATAGAATCAAAAATCCATATGTCAATATATCTTCCATCAAAAATTGCTATTTGCAGTGTGATCTTTGATGTAATTTTTCTACTGATTTCTTTATTTTTTAGAAGACGTTCAGAAGTGGATTGGTAGTGGAAAAACTAACCTGCTGAAAACCCCCTGACAAAAGGGATCCACAAATATATCCAGAAATGTTTTGCAGAAATTCAAGATCTGAGTTTAGTCGTTGCCAAGTCAAACACAGAATCACAGAACGGCTGAGGTTGGAAGAGACAGAACTTTGGAGGTCATCTTGTCCACCTTCCCTGCAAGCAGAGCCATCTAGAGCAGGCTGCCTAGGATCATGTGCAGATGGATTCTGAATATCTCCAAGGATGGAGACTCCACAGCCTCTCTGGGCAACCGCCACCAGTGCTCAGTCACCTTCACAGGAAGAAAATATTTTCTGAGGTTCAGAGGTATCCTCCTGTGTTTTAGTTTGTGCCCATTGCCTCTGGTCCTGCCACCGGGTACCACTGAGAAGAGCCTGGCTCCATCCTCTGTGCGCCCTCCCTTCAGGTATTTACACGCATTGATAAGACTCTCCTGACCCTTCTCTTCTCCAGGTGGAACAGTCCCAGCTCTCTCAGCCTCTCCTAATTGGAGGGATGCTCCAGTCCCTTCATCATCCTTGTGGTCCTTCACTGGACTCTCTCCAGTATGTCATCTCTCATGCAATGAAGAGCCCAGAACTAGACACAGTACACCAAGTGTAGCCAAAAGTGCCACAACAAACACATTTACTAGAATCATATTTAAAGAAAGACAGCAATTTAAGAATCTTTTTGGAGGCTGCTTAAAAAAACTGTAATGCTATGTACACTTCAGGATGACTTCAGGGTGAAGGACGGAAATGCTCTCAAGGCTAAAAGGTACATGAAAGGAGACTGGTCCTTTTAATGGACAGTCTTGCTGAAGGTGCTTTCTTCCTCTGTTCTTGTGTGACTGATTTAAACTACTTAGCTACAGATATTGCAGCTCAGCAGGCATCCAAAGGCAAGTGGAAACTACCAGTGTGCACTGTACCTGAACTTCTGAAATAAAAGACAGTATCTTCCTCAAAATTAGACTAGCACTGAGCAAAAGTTGTAACTCTGTGAGAGAGGAAAGAACTAGTGATTTAAAGCAATCTGACTTTCCTAAACCTTCCTTTTTCTCAGATGTATTTTCTTCTTCTGAAAACCTGTAAGAAAATGTGCTTTCTGCTGGATTCTACTTTAAAGAGATTATATTACTTTTACATAATGATAGCCACACCAGCAGCTATAACAACTTTTGGAAACTTTTAGTCCCTTCTAGGATAAATTTTTGAGATTTTTGTCCTCTGATGGGGAATATAATTTCTGCATAGGTAAGAAATCCATGGCTTGCCAAAGTCTGCTTGCCAATGATTCCTAATGGAGTTACTCTAGCTTTGTTTCATTACCGTAGAGCTGGTTTCTGCTTTAGGCAAGATTCAACTAAAGGGTTTATTTTTCTTGTCAGGTCACCCAACAGATCACTAGCCTGGCTGTCAGCTTCATTCCTTCCTTCAGAATAATATTACCATTCATATTCCATCTCGTACAATGGATACATCTAATTACTAGACAATCTGCAGCGTCCTTACTCCTGGCTACAGCTATTTCGCAAGCAACTCCTTCATGTATTTGAGACAATTAAAAGTGGCAGTTGTCTAGTGTTCAAAGAAACAGAAATTGTATTCTTTGGAAGGGTATCTGGATGAATAAAAGCCTTTCAATCCACTAGCAAGCAAGCCTAATGGCCTCAATTAATTCTGATAAATGGGCCTTGTCTCAGTTTCTGTAATGTTGTTTTATTATTATTATTGTTATTATTGTTATTATTGTTTTGCAAAGATGAAAATAGCAGCAAGACTAAAGAATTGAGCCTGATTACAGTTACTCCTTTCCTTCCATAGATTTAGTTGCAGTTTCCAAAAGGGAAGAGATGCCTGGGAACATTCATACGAAAGTCACTTTTTTTTTCTTTTCATAAGGTGTTGCAAAGGGCTTCAATTAAAGAGGGCTATATATATTTGTAAAATGTGATTCCTACCATGATGTTTATGAACACCATATTTTATGAAATTAGCACAGACCAAACTAGTTTATGCTTATCCACATCAAAATCAATTAAGATGGAGGATCTTCCACTTAACACCTGTCCAACTGACAAATAGGATTGCGAACCGCCATGCCTGTTTGTGTGTATTACAGACAGGTTTCAACCGTGTTAACTGCTGGTTTCCAGATTTTCTGTTAGACAAGGCCCTGAGGTAGGGAGCTTTTTCAACATGGATGTCAGCAGGAGCTGAAGACATCCATTGCTCCACAGCAGGTGCTCAGCATCTGTTGGTATCAGCTACTTCAGAAGAGCCAGAGTTGCCATCCAAACACATAGATGTGCAATGGAATTATTAAGGGTGACTAGACAAAATTTCCATCTCCTTTGCCTTTCTGCCTTGCATAATGAATATCTGACCCACTTTTCTAGTGAGAGGATCTCCATCTTATAAGTGTTATCTACTAGAGGTTCAGACTCATTTCCATGATACATTCTCTCATTTTTTTCTCCTAACAGCGCTAGACATTTATTCCTGTTTTAATTGACATTTTAAACCGATTTGGAATGATAAATAGTTAAAAAAAAAAAAAAAACCAAACCTTTGTAAGATGGAAATTTTGCTGCCAACAGATTTAAGTAGCCTATTTTTTTCCCCCTTTCTGCTTGGAACTACAGATTGCATTTATTCTTGCAGATAAAATGGACTGGGAGAGTGCTCTGGCCCTGAGGCTGACTGGCACCACGTAACCCCCGTCCACAGAGCTCATACCCGAAACAGGGTTTCTGCACCTGCGACAGATCATTTCCTGAGACTGTGCACTCTGACACCGGCTGAAACTCTGCCAGGAGGTTAACACTTGCTAACAATTTAACTGCACAGCTGACCGCTTGAGCCCACATTAGACTCTGGCCCTGCTTCGTTTACTAGTATAGACATAGCTAGTGTGTTTAATTTCTGTAAGATTTTGTTGTTGTTGTTTTTGCATGTTAAATATTTAAGTTTTTATTATAATCCATGATGAATAAAGTTCAGAGGATTTACAAGGCCACCATGGTGCCTTTAACATGACACCATCTATAAACATGCCTTTCTTCCACTTATATTTTGATCTCAGACCTATTTTGACCTTTCACACACTTCCCCATTTCTGTGGTTTCCCACAGACTCCTGAGTTAATGCACTTTGTGTAAATACATAATTGTCAAATTTGCAATAAGGAAACAAAAAAAAAGCAGCCCAAACCCTGTCGGGGGAGATTTTAAAGGCTCCAAACTCCTAACAGCTGAAAATCACAGCATAAACTGGACTCAGGCATCCTCAGCACTCTTGGTTTGTTGTTTTTATCTTTTTTTTCCACAGCAACAGTCAAGCTGTGCGCTGGTGACAGAAAATCTGTCATGACATTCTGAATCTTCCTTCAGATGCTGTTCTGCAGACATCAAGTTGAATAGCGTTTTGGCACAGGCAGGTGGGAAACAGGCATGAGTGGCGAGGGAGAGCCAAGATGCTGATGCTCTGAAGCAATCCATCTCTTAAACAGCCTCCGAGGAGACATCAAGCTGCTTTACTGTGGTGGAGGTGATCCTGCCATTGCTTTCTCTCCCTCTAGTCTCCTCAAGAGTAGCTGTCCCCAAATACACTTTGTGTGCTGTGCAAGGGCAGAATCAAGATCATTTTCTAAAGTTAACTGGATTTAGTCTGCTATCTCTTTCTAAGGGGCTACTGTCAGCATCTTATGCGTGGCTGAATTAGAATGAGCCTTGTGTAATCCCAAATCCCCTCTGAGCACGTATTTATTCTTCAATTTAGGAGGATTGTGGTTTTTTTCTTTTTCTGAATTCCAATTTTCTTTATAGAATTGTTTGCTCGAAATAGGACTATTTTCTGCAGTTAGACAGATGAGGGTTTCTTATCTTAGTACTATTATGCACACAGGAATCCCTGTGTTTGGTTTGTGAAGCTTCAGAAACATGTATTAAAAAATTGCTAATATATTATGTTTATGTTCTACCCATTCTCTAACCTGCTTCTGTTGTCACAGATGGGTAACAATGTCAGTAAATACATGAGCCTCCATCTGTTCCTCAAAATGAAATAAACTGTCAAAATTTAAAACATTAAGGATAAAATCCTGATAACAGGAAAGCTTGGCCCAGAGATCCCAGGGCTGGTTTTGGTGTTGATGAGGTTTCTACCACTGGCTTGTGATCAAAATTAACAGACCAGCTGCATAAGAAGCTACTGCTCCAGTCTTTGCAGTAGACTTCTAAAAACCAGAAACATTTATCAGTTTACATAGAGTTAGACTCAGTTTAGAGTGTTAAGGTATTTTTTCAAACCAGAGTTCTTGGTTGAAAATTAACTTAAAATTGTTTATCTATGCTGAACATCTGTGGTCGTGTCTTGTGTATCTTTGCACTTCCACCATGATTTCATGGTAAGCTAGCAGCGGAGGTAGGTGGTAGGGATTGAGAAGAAGAAAGGAGGAAGATAAAAGGTGGTGGATGAGCTTGGAAATAGGGATTTCTGGGCTGCTTTTCGACGAGGGGAGATGAGATGTATTTGATTAATTTATAACAGGGTTCCACAGTGACCAAGGCAGGCTCTCCTGAGATTTAACAGGTTATCTTTAAGCTTCCCTTAGTTGATTTTACATTAAATTTAGCTTTTTATAAATTTTGTTTCTATAGTCCTTTTGGTTTGCCCGCAACATTTTGATTTCCTGCATTCGTATCTTAGCCTTTAGAAGTAGATGCAGGAAAAGTTACGGAGAAGTAGTTCACTGCAGTTAATATACCTGAGACCTCATCTTGCGTACCTTTGCACCTCGTGACATCATTTATATAGAAGAAATGTGCTCCCCTCTTTGAAACAGTAGTGTTTCACATCTGCTTCCCAGGGAGGTGCAGGAAGTGGTCAAAGCTGCCTTTACTCGCCGTCTTGGGAGTGCTGGGATAAACTGCATATTGACTCACATCTGAGGCGTATTTGTGTTCTGGCTCAAGGAGAGAGCAGACTTCCCGGAATTATTAGGTGAAGACTGACAGTCTGGCCCAGCCTCACAGAAGGGCGCAAGCCCAGAGATGGGCAAGTCAGACTGTGTTGTGGGCAAGTCAAGAGAGTCGTGTAGGCAAGCAGGCATAGAGCCACCCGTCCCCAGCCTGCCCCGAGGACCTACACATTCATAGCACTCCAGCAAAATCACTTGTCCTGTCCTCCAGCAGACTGAGCCTATTAAATATCATACTAATTAAGAAGACATGCTTCTCACCTCTGATTTTTTTTTTTTAAGTTTAGAGATCATCCCTTTCTTTTGCTTTAAAGGGAAAAGAAACGCTTTACTTGGTTATTATTTAATAGCTACCATTAACATAACTTACAAAACTATCAAAAAGATACCTGATAAGATATTTATTCTTAGAGTGTCTTCTGCTTGTTTTTCCAAATCCTAAGAATTTAAATTTCTTGTTTTAAGTAGCTCAGGGAACCCTGAGAGGCCCATTTCTGAGGACTAAGTATTTAAATTCTCACCTCACCCTCACCCAATGGTGCATTCCAGTGACAACAAGAATGTCTGCCGGGCAGCTTTCTCTCATGGCCTCAGCACTGAGGACACGTGGACTTAAAGACAAGGTGATTTAAGACTGATTTTCTAGAATATTGTATCTGGTAGCTTGTGTGACAGGTCATATAATGGATTTTATCCAGCTTTAAATTCTACCTGTCAAAAGGACTGGTGCTCCTTTCCTGAGAAAGTACCAGTGCTGCCCATTGCACTGTGATGATGCAGATGACACTGTCCCATAGGTGTACAAAGCACAAGTTCCCATGATAGCTATCCTACTATCCCTCAGAAGAAATTATTTTCCAGGAAAAAGAGGCAATGTTTTCATCTTTGACCTCTGCAACAGCAAATGATAAAACGCGAGGAAGTCCTGTGATGTTTTAAAGTATGAAAAGGCTCAGAATGGAATATTTTTTTCCCAATAAATATTTTTAAAAATATCACCTTCTATTTCAGTAAAATAGAGTACAGTAGCCTGCACTTCTGTATTCTGCAATGCAGTACAATAATTCCCGATGCGCTTTCCCATATTTACTTTTCTCAGGTGTGATGTTTTGAAAAGGTAAAATGCAGAGAGTTGAGTACATCTGTTTCAGATGTGTTGTTCTACATGTTTGGGGAGGAAAAGAAGAACTAAAAAATTAGGTTTGTAAAAATAAATAATTGAAAGCCAAAAATATTTTTCAAAATGAGAGCTTTTTTTTCAAAGATAAAGATTTTCTTTTCTTGCTGAAAGCTTTAACAAAATCCTGGAGCCTGTGTGACTCTTTTTGTACCATTTCAGAACATGTGGCTATAATTTATTGCATTAAATTGTTTTTTGTTTCCATCCTTTCTTTGCTTGCCTCGCCTCCAAACTTTCTACCATAGTTAAATAATATAAAGCAGCCATGACTATGATCTTCGGGGATTATCTTGTGTAGAGTCATGCAAAGCTTAGACACAATTTTTCAATGGCAAACTAACACTGAATATGTCAGAAAAAAATATTAATCTCAAAGTACTACAGAGGTGGGAAGTGCAAAAATAATTGATTTGTTTTGGTTTGTTTTTTTTCTTCATTTAGAGTACCATGCACACTATCTGTTTGTTAGGAGGAGTAAAACATTGAACCCCATAGAGAAAAAATAATAATATAATTTAAAATTGTCCTTAGAACTGTATTGGTCATCTCATATTCATGGCACAAGTGACAGAAATATCTTCTTGTAGGCCCAAGTCTACTGCTAAACCTATGCAAAGAAAATGTTCCCTTTAATAGAGAGAAATAATCGTGCAACAAGGCCACCAGGAAGAAGTTTCAGATGTAACTCACAGCAGTCATAGGCAAGTTATAAGAACTGGAAGAGAGAGGTTTCTTGCCAAGAGCAACTCTTGTTTACTGCCAAGCTGGCAAATACCCTATCTCCCTTGGCATCTCTTGGGTGTGGGAAACTAGTCATGGAAGAGTCACAAGAAATCAAGTGGCAGGCATAGCTTTTTGTGCAGGGCACAACTCGGAGCTGCTGGACATGTCAGTCCCTCTTCCTCTTCTACAAGAGTCTTCAGCAGTTGTTTTAATGGTTCCCTCTAAGGTAAAGGCCTTCCAGCTCGCACGTTTGAATCGAGGTACACAGCCAAGTGAAGTTGTGTGATCAGCTTTGCTTATTCCCTGGAAGCCTTTTCATGTCCCCCAGGCTCCCACACTGCTAAGGTCTCTTGCAGGGCAGATGTTAGAGGCCTTCTGAGCCTTCTGTGTCTGGTAAAAAGAGGGGGATTATCAGGCATCAAAGTTTCCCACAGCTTTAAAATTTACCGAACACCTTATGAAAGGAAGAGAGGATAAAAAAATGTGACTCCTGCACTGGGTGGGAGACAAAAGAGGAAGCAAAATAAAATTGGCAGAATAGCCAACCTGCCTGTGCTAGCATCTTGAGATTTTTTTTTGAAGAATGTGATTTACAAGTGTTTGGAAGAACATGACTGGCTTTATGTCTGCTCAGGAAGCTGGAGTAACAGGTTGATAAATTAGGTTGGGGAGGTGAAATAGCAGGCTTCTACCCTTATCTTGCCAGGCTGAGCTCAAAACTGTAAAGCCATAACACTAAATACTAAATGCACAGAGAAAGTGTAATTGGGGAAATTATAGACTGTTATATGAGGAGTCTTACTGCAAATTTTGCAACTCTCAATCTACCTGAGAGACTGAAATTACACCTAGTAAGGAAGCCTGTTCTGTCCTCTAAGGGAATGGTGTTTTGTGGAGGCTTAAGACACAGTACCTTTGGTACCTGAGTGCTATTTATCTATTGGATGATTTAGTGAGGTGGTCTTCTCGGAGTAAGCACCTAAGGTCTATATCTGCTCAGTGGAGAGAGGAAGGTCCTACAGAAGATCTCCAGGGGGATATATCATCTACCTCTGTGGTAAGTGGACAAGCTTTTCTGCTGGGGACTTCAGAAACACTTTATTTTCTCCACTAAGGAGGACTGCTTCCTTCACTACTGATGCTCAGGCACCCATTCAGGGCTTAAGCCAGGTGGGCAACCTGCTGATCACAAGCTATTACAATAAAATGGCCAACTTAAGGAGTCTGTTTATCTCCACCTTTTCAAAGCTGAGCAAACCTTGGCAATCAGCCCTGCTTTGTCCTTGTAAACTGAGCAATTTACTGCCTTGTAAATTATCAGTACCGTGTCTGCCTGGGATGGAGTTAAATTTTCTTTGAAGCAGCCCATACAGTGGAATCCAAGAGGATTTCTCTGTTTCTCATACTGCCCTGTCAGTGAGCAAGATGGGAGATGCACAAGAAGTTGGGCAGTTGACCCCAACTGACTGAAGGGATATTCCATAACATATGACATTGTGCTTAGCAACAAAAATTGAGGAAGAAGGAGCAAGGGGGAAGGTTCAGAGCTGTAGCATTTGTCTTTCCAAGTAACTGTTGTGCATGATGGAGCCCTGTTTTCCTGGAAATGGCTGAACACCTGCCTGTCGATGAGAAGCAGTGAATGAATTCCTTATTTTGCTCTGCTTGTGCACACAGCTTTGCTTTATCTATTAAACTGTCTTTGTTTCAACCCATGAGTTTTCTCACTTTCACCCTTCCAGTTCTCTTTCCCCATCCCGCTGGGCAGGACTGAGCAAGCATCTGTGTGGGGCTGAGCTGCCTACCAGGGTTATCCCACAACAATGGAGGAATGTGCCAAATATTTGTTACCTTTAATAATTAATTATTAGAGGAAAAAAAAGAGTTTGTTATAAGATGTACTGAAAAATTTTTGGATCTAACTTTTTGCTGTTAACAAGTCTCTGTTAGGCAAGGTACTATTTCCCCAAACAAAGGTGTGAATATTTGCCTATGCTGTTATGCAAACAGAAGACTTAATGCCCATTCTGATTTTAACAGGGTGGAACAGAAGAAAACAAACATCATGTGATTCACAAAATATAATTTTAGAATTCTAATGATTTGTTTGGATGTATTAACTGTTGAACTAAGTCTTCAAACAGATACAAGTGAAAGCTTCTTACTAAAAGCTACACATCCGCCCCCCTCCACTCCTATGAATGATGAGGAAGTTGAGGCACTAAGAGAGTAGTGATATGAGAGCTGTCCTCAGTCACACCGGCTGGTGCAAAAACAGAATAAAAGTCTCCTAATCCTGATATTGACAGTTAAAGCACTGTCATCACCATCAAGCAACATTTCCAGACAGGTATCTTTTGAGAAATTCATGTTACTCAAATACAAAGACCTGTGGAACAAGGGAAAGCCTGTAATTACATTAGGTCCTGAGAGCCTGTTACAATTTCAATTAGGCTCTCCTATTACAGAGAACTACCCTAGAGAATTACCTACCTAGAATCCCCTATATAATGAGTGACTAGTAAAGTTTATTACTTTTTTTTTTAATTACCTGGACAGTTCAAATTTACAAAAAAAAATTTGGCATGAGAACAAATTACTTCATTTAAACTGAGATTCTGAAATATTTTGTATTGCCTTTTTCAAACTTTTGTACCATCTCTCCTGTAACGGAGTTTCCACTCCATCACAAAAGATAGAGCTGGAAAAGACTTATAACATCATTTGTTCTACCTTTTTGATTTTAGGAAAGACATGTGATATCCCCTCTGACCCATTCTTTGACTTAATCATGAAAACTAACTTAAATTGACAGGGTTTCTCCATGCTCAGTCTAATCTACTTTACCAAAAAGTCTCTCCTCAACTGCTGAAAACCCCTGAAAGACAGGATATTACTAAACAATTACTAAAGCAGCTGAAGGGACATCCATTTAAACATACATTTTAAAGCAATAATTGTTGTAATTTAGATTTAATATGCATAAGCTGCTCAAATATATAATGGTATTGCACTCTAAGGAATGGAGGTACTCCAAGGGTCATGAGAGCTTCAAAATAGAGTATAGTTGTCATGTAAGATTTCTTGAGCTACGGCATGCTTAAAAAATCAGTTGTCTTTAAATTTCAGAAATTAGACTGATACTTTTATGGCCATTCACATTTCAGTATGCAAGGCAAATGCCAACTCCAACTGTATAAGCACAATGATGGACTTTATTTACATTGAGTAAAGACATGTTGTAGCCATGGTGGATAATGCTATGAACACATCATCTCAGGGGTTCTTAAAAAGCAAGCAGAGTGCTAGGAATTAATAATAATTAAAAAATCTTAATTATTTATTTGTGTGCAAACAGAAAACATGGTACACCCATGTCTTGTCTACTGCAACAGATCTAACAGATCTGGTCACACATCTTAAGCAGGAGACAGCAGAACAGGAAAGGTAGATAGAGAGACACAAGGTAAGTGGATAGATAGAAGAGATACAAGGATAAACCATGATCTAGGTCAGTTTCTGTATCATAGAGATTAAAATAGAGAAGACTATGGAAGAAGAAACAGTTGAAGGGGGATATGAGAGAGGTCTCTAAAATCTTCATCATCCTGGGAGCAATTACTGTTCTTCACAATCACAAGAACAAGGAGGCATGAAATGAAATTAACATCTAGTAGGTTAAAACAAATAAAAGTGAGTGCACAGGTCCATTGTAGAATTTACAGCTATGGGAAACTCTGGATGCCAAAAGTTTAGATGAGTTCAGGAAGTCGCTTCAGAAAATGGTTTGACAACTTAATGAAAGAAAATTCTGTTAAAGGCTATTAAGCACACAGAAATAATCTCTGGGTCAGGAAGTCCCTAAGTTGCAGCTTGCCAGAAGTTTGTGAGGAGTTTTGCTGTGGGTCGGTTGAGAAGGTGCATGTCCACTTGTTTTATCCTTTCCTTGTGGCATCTGCTACAGGTCACTTCCTGAAATAGGATACTGAGCTAAATGAACCTCTGGTCTGTAACAGTATAGCTAATCTCACATTGTTCCTTTGTCACAAAACAGAGATAACAGTGGCAAAACATCCTCCCTTTTCTTCCTGATTAATACAACTCCCTTTCTTTGCTGTACGGATTGAACAGATTGCAAAGTATCTTTGTAAAAGCATGAGCTCTCGCTCGTCCTTGCTCCAAATATCCTCTGCCTCCAGGTGGAACTAGAAGTAATGGCCAAAGTAGGTCCACCCTGGTACTGCCTCCAGGATGTGGTATCTTGGAAAAAGCTGTCCCATTTGATAACCGTGCGTACATGCTGGTATGTATTTTTAAATATATTGGGGGCAAATAGCCTCACATTTTAGATTGGGGGCAGATGGCTGATTCAAGTGAAAATAACACAGATACACAGAGGAATGGTCACTCCAAAAAGACTGAATTGTTTACATAACAGGATGCAGAGGCATCAAACAGTGCTGTGTGTCGATTACTATTTATTTCAACACTAACTGTGCTCATGAAAATAAGAAATAAAGACCTGATGCATCTCAACATACTGAGAATTTAAAGCTATTTCTGAAACTAGCTTTAATTCTTTGACTTTCCAAGTGAACTCTTTGTTTAGGAAGAGACAAGCAGACACAATTTTTGAGCCTTTTTTCCACTAACATTACGCCACACTACTTAAAAGATGAAGTGGAATTCAAGGCTCGTGTTTTCAGATTTACAGAATATATATTCAACAACCAAGTAGTAAAGCAGATCACCATATATTCGCATTTATGACCATTTCCCTTTTACCCTCCTGAATGCAGAGAACTGCAATATCAAAAGTACAAGCAGAACTGAAAATGTTTCGAATGCAAATTATAAAATGTTCAGTATCAAGTCTCTCATTCACACATACTAGTTTTACAACTGAAATTTCCTTATTTAGTTATGGTTTAAATAGGGTAAATATAGCTTGGATTTACTACTCTCTCCTCTTCCCCCTCACAAGATGTCCCACCAAATCAGGGAATTGTATAATCTAATTTTTAAATGAAATGTTAAATTGTGCCTCTTGGTAGCAATCTTCTCCCAGAAGTTTGCATGTTCCCAGTGCTTGGCACTTCCCATTCTCATAGTTTACCTGTGGTGGAAACGGAACCGAACAGACTACAGGACGTACCATGAACAGCTGCAGCAACAGCACCAACAAAAGCAACATGTGTTGTTGGGCCTTTGGCTTCCAGGTGCTTGAGACACAGCTGATGTTCCTTCATTTTGTGACTGCTGCCTCTTTCTCATTTCAGCTACTTCAGTGCCCAAGTGGCTATAAGAACACAGACACAAGAGATGTAAAGAATTACTACAGACTCTCATAAAGCACATTCACATTTCTACAGCAATCTCCAATTTTACTGAGTCTCACTGCTTGTGGCAACAAAAGCACGTGGCATCAACTGTGCTGGCCAAGTAATAGTACTATTGTGTCAAAAGCAGTTTCCAGAAGACCACATTTTAGTGACACGCTTATGCTACCGTGCTGTTGAATCACATCTATTCTTATGGCTTTGGGTGGACTAAAAGGACTGTTTATTACCCTTTTGAACAGCAAGCTACACAGCTTGTGTAGCACTCGGTAGAGACTGAGTTGTCCTTACCATATGACTATCACAGCTCTTTCCATTGTACTAAAAATACAGCGGGATGGTTATTCACTTTAAACATGAGCTGGAAACTGATCTTTTTTTTTTTTTATTTTTGACTTCTCTGATCTATGCTGGGCCAACGAAGTTGATATAAGTAACACTATATTACGAGCACTAATAGCTGGCTGTCTATTAAGAGCCAAGATTATTACAAGTGTCATAACTGGGAGGTTTGCTACTAAAGACTGATTCTCTGTAAATAAAATGATTACTAAATATATATTTCCAAAATACTTTTCCAACTTTGGGATTATTTTCTGGTTACAAAAGTTTTTCTCTTGCTTGTTGCCAGTCTTCTCTAGGTTTTATTAGGCCAAGATATTTTTCTTTCCAGTGACTTGCAATATGCAGCTGGAAGTAATATTCCACGCATTACTTAGCTTTAAAAAGAAGTTAAAACATTTATTGCTAAATTATGTTATTTAGGAAAGTTTCATAGAATCATAGAATGGTTAGAGTTGGAAGGGACCTTCAAAGGTCATCTAGTCCAACCCCCCTGCAAGGAGCAGGGACATCTCCAGCCAGATCAGGTTGCTCAGAGCCTTATCCAACCTGGCCTTGAATGTTTCCAGGGATGGGGCATCCACCACCTCTCTGGGCAACCTGTTCCAGTGTTCTACAACTTGCATTGTAAATGCGAGTAAAAGCAAATAAATGCGCATGTTTAGATGTCAGGATCCTTCTAATGGTTCACATCTTTGTAAAACAACTATAAGTTTCCCAGAGTAATGGCTATTACAAGCATATATAAATTAGAATACATTTTGCCTTTGAAAAAGTACAGAGTAGTGTGAGGAGGAGCCCAGTTTAAAACAGAAGCGCGTAGAAGATGACCTGGCGTGGACTGCCCACACTGTGCTCCAGAGCCCCAGGGCATCCTGCTGCAGCCAGGAGTGCTGGGGAAAGGCAGGCTCTGCTTGATTTGTCCCATGGATACATTGTGCACAGACAACCAAGAGATGTGCTACGCCATCTACATGCATTCAAGCAGCAGCTGTGAGAGTTTGTATTTACATGACTGCTAAAACTCCTTCTTCTGTAGTAACATCCTCAGAGACAGTTTACACACAACAACATGCAGGAAGGATAAGCTTCAGAACGGGAACTCACACTGCAAAACCCAAGTGTGATGGTTATTTCAGCTTCTTGCATAGCTAACTTTACCATGTACACTGTCACTGGATAGGATCAAGTAATTTCTGAAGTGTTTGGTCAAATCAAACAACAAAGAACCATTTAACTACCTGTGGTGAGGGCACCTGCTTATGCTGTTGATATTACTTCTTATGGTTTGTAGTTGCTGAGCTCTTGAAGACTAAAATTAAAAAAACCCCCACCTTCTAAAAAATCAATTGTAAACACATGTTGTTAACTTTGACATAATGAAAACATGCCCATATTTTTATGATAGATAGGAAGGAAACGAAAAGTGTTGCAGCATAACACGTAGCTCAGACAGTGAGTGACAGTATGGAGTCACCGTCTCCAAATCACAGTGTTGAACTTCTGCTGACCATGCATGATACAGTCAAATTTTTTCACAGATAGCTGTGTCATGCTGTGAATGGTACTTGCTTCAGCAAATGCAATGACTAGGGTTAAAGAAATTAGAGCCAGATATTTTCACAGGGAATGTTTGTTTCTTGTGAGTAAGATAGAGATTCTAGAAACATTTGTACAAAATCACAAAATTTATTCATTTCAGAAACCAGTGAAATGACCTATACTTAGGTATTTGTAGGGCTGTAATCTTGGAATGAAAACATCCCATGCATTCCACTCGTGTACCTAAAATTATGCATTTCTTACACAATATTAGCTATATATAAAAAATGTATTATGGCTAGAATCTGTTGCACTATAAATACGAGGGGGCAGGATGAAGGTTATCCATTCAGACATGACTATGATGGTTGGTGACTTTGCCATAGTTTCACAATAACTTTAACACAGCACAAGCTGCCGTGCCACCAAAATAAATGTCTCTCTCCCTTTCCTTCTGCAGAGCTCATTCCCTCACCTGAGATGTCCCCTTCTTTCTGCTGGCACTGCTTCTGCAGGTACTTGGTGAACCGGATAAAAGAGCAGGCATGATTTAAAATCAATCCAGAGGGGGGGAAAAAAAAATCATTTTAACTTCGTTCAAGTTCGAGTTTATTTCACCTTGGGAAGATGTGAGCACTTGGGCCAGAGCAAAGGAGGAAACAGAGCACTGCAGCACAAACATCAGGCAGGAGAGGGGAGCATGGGGACCAATTCCTTCAGTCCCTGCTTGTGCTGGCAGGAGCTGATGGTGAAACGGAGGGGAGTTGCTCAGCCGCGGAAAGGTAAAATCTGTGACTGTAATTCCCAGCACACAGCACATGGCATGTCCAGGAGACAGAGTCAGAAGCGTGGTTTCACAGGAATGGTCCATGTCCTCAGCCCTGCCCAGCAACTTCTACCACTGAAATTCTCCAGCATCCACCTTTTGGTATGGACTGCCATGGCCAACTGTTTCAGAGGTTTGCAAGTCTGGCGGTACATGGTAGCAACAAGAGTTGTAAGGAAACGTAGTTTCCTCCAAGGCTACCAGTCTTTACAGAGGGACTGCTTGCTTTCCTGTGCTCTGGCTCTGCTCTGGAGTATGGGGAAGGGCATGGCCCATCCCTTTCTTGACCATGCATTATTTGGAGGAGGAAGAGTGCAGTCCTTGATTGCAGGTAGTTACATTTATCTGTTTAGGCTGTATTTGAAAGAAGAAAAAGAAAACAAACCATCCCCTCCCAAAACTCTGTGTACTTACATCCACGGATAGTTTGCATTCTAGTCCTCATGCAGTATGTTTTGCTACTTGAGGCTAAAGCATTAATTATGATGCTAGGAGAGTGCTGCAAGGGGCTATATTTTTAAATGAGTTGATAACATGGATACTGTGTAGTGCGACTACCCTTAGCTTCCACTTACAATGGGCAAAGCTCTTACTGGCACAGTGGGACAGAGTTGTATTTGATCCATTTCAGATTCTGTCCTTTCCACAGCTGATGTTGGTGTTCACTCTGAACCTTGCTGTATCTGACAATGCAAACTGTTATTCCGCCTGGTGTGACTGGCATGCTGATCAATAACAGTCCAAGGCTGAAAATCAGGCAATGAGACAGCGTTTTCAGTGAACATATGAATGATGTTCACTCATCTAGTTCAACCACTGGCTGAAGTTGAAGTTATCAGCCCTTTTCTTTTGCAAGCGTTAGGAGAGCTCCTAAGCTGAAGTCTAGAATAAATATGAAAAAGCCACCCCATGATGCAAAACAACAACATGTTTACTGAGGATGAAGTAGAATGGGTGGAAACTTTACTTCCGTGCTTATTTTGGTTGGATTTCATGTTCCATGTTGTATTTGCAAATACCAGATGTCAGCTACGCAAAACCATAATTGATTCCATTAGATTATTTGGGATGCAGAAGCAGGAATATCTTAATTCTTGGCTATATTTAGAGACTGAATGTAGATGGAGGGTTTATATTTGGTCCAAGGCATGAAAAAGAAATTTAGAATCTTTAATTCAACAAGGCAGTGTGATGAGATAAATTATTTTTCTGTAATTAAGTGTGAAAGTTAGTACATAACTGTGAAGGAGTAGAATATTGTGAACTGATATTGAGCAGACCTTCTAAGATAGAGGTACAAATTGCACATACTGTCTTCAAGATCTCAGTTTGCCTTTTAGCTTTTTCAACATTTTAATTCTTCCTGAGACCTTCTAGCTTGGGAAAAATACCAGGTGGTGAAGGTGGGCCTTTGTCCAATAGGAACAATTATATCTCCTTGTACTCTATATGATCTCTCAGACCACCACAACACAGGTAGAAGCTGCTTCTGCCAGTTTTGCATCTGGTTCTTTGCCTCCCTTTGGTGGTGTGGTTTACTAACAGTATTATGATTTCCATTTGTGCTGATAGGAAATAGGCATAGTATTCTATTTTTCTCGACTGACTCATTCTCTTGGGGGTGGGTAGGTATTATGGCCCTCTGAGCAATCCCATAATCACAAAGGATTTCATTTTGCAGAACATCTGCTGTCCCTACTCTGCAGCTGAGGAAAGGAACCCAACGGTACAGAAACTGTTTATTATACAAGTTACCAGACAGGTAGTTCATAGAAGCTGCAGAGCAAGAAAGTCCCTACAACCCTGTGTGTATCTTCAGGCTTGCAGTGCTGGAGGAATCTGAAAACTAAAAAAACCTTTAGAAATGTGGAGTGAGGCTTCCTGTCAGTTGTGGAGCCGATGGCACAAGGATCTATTTCTATGTTTAGACAGTGTAATTACCACTTACTCCACTGGGTACTCAGGGGTAATTATTACAGAAATCCCCTTGTGCACAGAGAAGTGTCCTGGGAAGAGAGCTCAAAGAGGAAAAACTGATGGAAGAATCATTTGGTTTATTACATTTACACCTGGCCAGCCCTACTGAATACTGACTACAGTCATTTCAAATTCCACAGAGTACGTGTAGAAGATGAAAATAAGGTAATTTCTGAGCAGTTGCACCTTCCTGACTCTGAACCTCCTGCAGGACTTGTGCTAAGGTTTTAGAGTGTTTTCCCCATAGACATGGCACAAAACACAGGCTGTCTCATTTCAGTCATTTCAGTGGCTCCATTGATGTCTATCCTCTGATGAAGCAAGAGCAACCTTTTTTTTTTTCTCCCCGCACTCACCACGCCCCCAGCCTCAAAAGCCTGTTGTTACTGCCCCACATATTATCTGAAATTTTGGCACTGTCCCATCCAGCCCCCTCTGCTGATTTTGGAGATTCCCCTGCACATGACCTTCCTGAAACATTTGTGTTCCCCTCTCAGGATCAAGAGGGCATTCCCTGGAGAAGCTCATGTGCTAGGAAGTCATAGAAACACCCTGAAACTCCACTAGGGATTGAGAATTTTTTATCATATCTTCAGAAGCCATTCCCTAATGGCTGTTTTGAAAGAGAGATATCATATAAGGCTGTGGATAAACACACACCACCATTTTATACAGCGGACAAGTGGCATTATGTTTCTTCTTGCAGGTAGGACACGTAATAGCTTAGCTTTTAGGACAGAATTGGAGCAGAACCAGCTAGAGCAATCTGTCTTTTTTATCAAATTTCTGCAATAGGCAAGAAAGATCACCCTGCATCAGAAAGGAGCAGTCAGTGACCTGGGGATATCAAGGGTGATTTACTCTGCAGGCAAGAAATTTAGCCCTTAAGATACTTTCATTTTTCGGTCATCTATCACATCAGCTCTTCTGCATTGCTTTGCTTCCTTTAACTTTGCCAATAAAGGACCCAAACCTCAACTGTGTAGCTTATATAAATTCAGACCTTATACCAGTTTATACCAGCCCCAGATGTGACTATTGATCTCTTAACTATACTTCATGATTTCACTGTTTTAACTAGTGTTCACTTGGTACATGGATTCCTAACAAGAATTGTTGTTAAGTTTAGGGATGCTGAAAGCCTTCAAGCCCTAAGCATTAAGGTAAGTACTGCTCATTTAAGACCTCATTCAGGATGCATTGTAAGAAATAAATGTACAGAGAGGAAGGCTTTATATACTGTGGTTTCAAGGCTTCCAACTGTAATTGTAAATTTTCCTCATATTAGGAAAATCTCAACATTTATAAGAACAGAGTTACATTAGCACTTCCTTGATTTTTAACTTGTTGTTTGGGGACAATTACAGTGATCTTTACAGGGTTTTGATTGGTTGCTTGAGTTTTAGTTTCCTAAAACAGTCAATGGGAGAAGTTAGAGAGATATCCCTGAAATATTATTTTTTTTCAGAGGAGTTAGGTGCCTTATTGAATTGTTAATATATAAGACAACTTTTTAACTCCAAACACTAAGCAAAAGCCCCCAGAGAATGCCATAATACATTACTTCTAATGAGCTGTGATATGCTGTTTCAAAACCATATTTTTTTCAAGGACAGACTTATCAGAGTACCAAAGAATGCAAGACAGCTTGGATGCACCTGGCAGTTAAAGGATCCCACAGATGCATGTGCTGCTCTTACAGTGCAAAGATGGCTCTCACACAACACCGATCTTTTATTGGTGGTGTCTTCATTCATCTAGAAGAGTGTCTTAAGGGTACTACAAGCTAAATGAAGACAGATCAAGAGATTTTATCAGATGTCTTTGAGCTATAAAGATTTCCGGATACCCTTCACAATGCTGAGTGAGTAGCAAAATGGAGACAGCAGAGCCAGGGGAACCCTTTTAAGTGCTGCTGACCACTTATACTGTCTTCATAGAGCGATGGCATTCATACTAGTTACTCTGCCCAAAAGAAACCTTGACACAGGTACATTCTCTCTTTTGCCACCGAGCCCTGAAAACCATTCAGTATTTCACAAATAAATTCATGTAAAGTAATAGAGAGGAATAAGTCTATCAGAAGAAGAAGTGTAATTCAGTTACCTTGGGATCCATTTACTTATTTTAACATATCTATAGTCTACTACAGAACAATTAGAAGCGATTTGCAACAATGGAACCTTAATTGCACCTTAATTGATTTAAATACAGCCTCCATGGCAAATTTCAATTAAGTGAAGCATTATGGAAAGTTTGAAATGTTTGCATTTTTAAGAATTTGTGTTTGGTAGGAAAAAAAAAGGTAACTTCTGAAAACTATTCTGGTTAACAGTAGTCGTGTCAGAATTTGAATTATAACTCCAAATTTTAACAGATTTTCTTTTATGGGTTCTTCAAAAACTGTATTTTGCACCATGTCTAAGTCCTAAAAACTTATGAAGAGTAAGAAAGTCTGAATCAAAACAGAAGCTGACCCATGTATTTGTAACTAGACCTTCATATTGCATACATACCCCATGTTGGGGTGCCATACACACCAGTGCACACTGTGTTCTATGTTCTGTGTTCAGTATGTATATATTATAGCTTTTAACTTTCAAAGCCCGGCTGCTTTTAAAGCAGCTATATGAATCATTGCTTTTCACTTTGATGATCTCATGCTGATTACCAAGGTGGCAGAACCATGGAGGGAATTTAGTTCTCTAAAGTATCTTGAAGTACCCAAGACACCCCACAGCCTCCATTCTGTCATCATTCTTGCATGAATGGCAGACCACCTTTTGGTAGTAACTTTTGAAAACGCAGGTTTGGAATACCTTTTGGCTCAGCGAACAGGATATTACAACTACTGAATTTTTCTTTTGTGGAACTGAAGACTTGAGTGTCTACAGCAAAACATCTTGCTCTTCTACTAGTTAGTGCAACTCAGCAAAGAGTTTCAAGGTATGTACACCTCTACCATCCAGGCATCTTTCTCCTCTTAGGTCTTCTGCTCTAGAGATGTCTGACTCTTTCTAAAGTCTTTCAGAACAAGCCCTGAGAAGGTCATAAAGTGAATATTCTGTCCATCAATGGAATAGGAAGAAAAAGAAATTGTGTGGACACTTGGTAGAAAGTGTTCAGACATTAAGCGTTTTATTAGGATAGAACACTGCTATGTGAATATTCATTTAAATTGAAACTATGCAATTTGGCTGAACATTATAAAATCCTTGCCTCTTGTACAGAAATATTCTCTTTATGACTTTGCCAGGCAGCTTCTGTGCTCATAAAGGATGTCTGAGATTTCTTTTTATTATTTTATGGTGAACTTAGTGTCTTGAGGAAGACTGCTTAAACCTCTGCATCATCGAGTAGATATGCATTTGTACTTCTGAATCAGACGTTACCACTCAGTAACAAAACATTAGGTCTGACAGTAATGTATTATTGAAAAGTTTGAGATGCCTGCATGTGGTTTTAAAGGAGCTGTACTAAAATTATGATTAAGAGCACTCTACAGTCTTCAGGAACATTTTGTGAAAAGCAAAATGCAAAACTCATCAGGAAACCTTTTATCTTTTTAAAGTATATTGTTTTTATTTGTATGTGTTTGAGAATCGTCTGATAATCCCATTTTATACTACATCTATCTACCTATGTGTTGTGGCTAGCACGGTTGCAGCTGACTTAGACACATGAAGCCACTACAATTTAGAAAGCTGAAAAGATACTTTCCTCACAGGGAGGAAATACAAGTCGTGACATATTGCTGGAAAATTAAAGAACTGTTTGTTGAAGTCCATGACGTTCCCCATAAAGAAGACACTAAGAAGACTCTTCAGAGCACAGGGAGCTTTACTGCATGCATTAGCACTGTAATTTCTAAATAAATTTCCCTGTGCTCAAAGCCATTTCTCTGTGTAAAAAGCCAGATGTCATTTGGGGGTTGTGCAAACTGCACAGATTCTCTAAAAATTTCAGTAGAAATTTAAGAAAAAATCATAGAGCCAGCACAAGAATTTGTAGCTAATGTAGGGTAAAAAGATTTGCAAGTACAAAACAAGCTTTAATGCTGGTGAACTACTTTTTCTGCACGTAAGACCATTCTGGCAAATTTTCATCTGCAGAAATAGCAACATTTAATCAAATAAATGCACACAATTTTTGTTTATGGTGCACATGGTACTACAGGCTGAAAAACAAAGGCAGGCATTAGGAAAATTGTTTTAGTGAGAACAGCTTTTCTGAAACCACTTTGGACCTGGTTCTAGTCTTTGAAGTGACAGAATCTGCATTCTTCACTGTAAAATGAAGATTTGCATCCTCTACTTCCAAGGCACTTTATTTTTTTCAAATTCCTTCTGGAAATGGAAGTCGCAAATTTGAACAGAAGTAGCCTCAAAAAAGCTTCCTTAATGTAGGCTTTTTGAAATAACTGAATGTTTGGTCATCATGCTGATTTTAGTTTCAGTGACTGACTTCTGAGGTATCCTCTGACAGGACCTCTCTGTGTTCCATCCCTCCTTTCCTCAGCCACCCTCAAAAGTAAAAAGTGTTCCTTTAGCTAGCGCTAATACTTGCTGGTCTGAGGAAGGGAGAGGAGACCAGTGTCTGCTCTGTGCAAGGGACCTGCTCTTTCCCACCATGCTGGCATTTGGATCAAGAACAGTTAGTTCAAAGCCTTGACTCTGTCTAGGGCACCGTGCTGTTGGCAAGGTTCTGGCTTCCACCTTGTTATTTCTCTGCTCGTTTACCTTGCTGCTGTCTCCAGATAACACATTTACCTTACCACTTCTGACTTCCTCCTTAGCTGTTAGCTGAGGGTTTTCAAGAGTTTCCTCCAGATTTGTATGTCCATGTATGACATTTTCTACTACTGCTCCACACTTGCCTTTGGTTTCCTCTCCTCGATGCTCACCCCAAGTCTGTAGCTGCTTTAAGTGACCTGGAGTCCATGGCAGCTTGGGGTTTTGGTTTCTTGCCTATGCTGTGGGTGGCCATCAGCTCACCGTCGTAACAGGTTCAGATTTGTGGGGCTTTTATTCCTAAGCATTTCTATAATGATATCTGTGTCACATCAAACATTTCTCGATGTGTTTGGCTCTAACAGGCAGGTCTTTACCTATCAATTTGTGCAGGGTTATAATTAGCACCTGATAAGGTACAAAGGATGATTCAGCATGACATAGGGGAGGATCACTCTCCATCCATTCTTTATCCTCCGTCAATCTCTTGGTTATCTTTACTGCTGACAAGATCTTTCCATTGTTTCCTGACTATCAGTAAAGATAATTCTGCTCACTGGTACCAGGACTGGTGCTACGCCATGGGTGCAGTAATACTGTTGCATAGAGTGCTTTGAAAAGAACAAACTTGTAATCATAGTTTGGTCTAAGTATCTTCCAGATTGCCAGCTCAGTTTTGGGATGTGGTCTAACAGTTATTCATGTAATTAAAAACAAACAGGCTTGTTTTTTACTTCTTCCACATTCTTCTGCAATTTCCTTAGCATGTCTTTCTATTTAGTTGCTATGTTTTCATCAGGGCTATACAGATCATTAATTTTCGACTTTAGGAAGATATATTAATTATTTCCCTGGATGGTTCTGCTGCCATGAACATTTAAGACTGTAACTTTAGGATGAAATCTACTATCCCCACCTAAATCTTTGCTGCAAATTGTAATCAAATGTTTCCCAAGTTGTGTTTTTTTTTTAAATTACAGCATCTTGAGCAATTTCCAAAATTACCACAGTTCTCATAAGTACTCATGCCAGTCTTCTTGTCGTGTAAGTCTGTTCCCTCTGTGCTCCTAGATGTTAGGTAAAAAAAAAAAAAAAAAAAACAAGTAAGAGAAAAGAAACCTCTTTCTTTTTTTTCCCTGTTTCTTAGTATCTGCTGTTTCTGTGTTTCAGGCACTATTCTTCAGGTTGATGTCTTAGTCTCTTTCCATCTCCCCTTTCTCCTCCCCACATCATAACAAAGCTTTACATTCACTTCCTCATCTCTTTTCACAGATACAGGTATTGTTTCCATGCTGGAAGAAGGTTTGTTGTCCAAAATCCTGCATTTCCACCGGTCTGACTTTTTCACCATACTTGCTGATTCTGTGTTAACTGCTGCTTTGTCTACCTGTTGGTCACACGTCCTGTGTAGCCACTCTCAGTTTTCTTCACATCCCTGTAGTTGGTCCTGTCCCCTCCCCAGGTTCCATGTCCCTCACTGCTGGTTTTGAGACTTTGGCTGGGGCTTCACCAGTGCAGAGAGAGGTGAGAGCTGCTGGTCACAGCCATAAGCACGGGATGGTCATCAGGAGGAGCTGTCAAGGGCTTTTATCCCTTTCTGCTTTTCAGCAAGTTACAAGGAAAAACAGGCATGAAATAACAAGGGCAGCTGACAACAGTGGGAAAATGGGAAGACAACAAACAAATATGGAAGACAAGAAGACATGGATTTACCTGACTAAATCTTGGGTTAGAACCATTTTGAAGCAAGAAATTAGAGTGGATGTCAGAGAGGTGGCACGCTATATGGCTTGAAAGGCTGCAAAATTATAATGGGAGGCTTTTTTGAGATATAGAAGAATAGACACACAACTCTGTATGTGTGTGTACGCATATGTGTATTTGTTAACAAAGCAAACATTTCAGCAACAACATTTATTTTGGTCAAAAATATAAAAATTCTACCTAGGTTTCATGGAAAAGTCAAGGCACACCCCATGCCTAACACATCTCTGGGGAGTGGAAGCCACTGTTTTTCTAAGACTCTCTAAGGGCAGAAAATAGCATGACAGAGTTTTAAAAAATGATGACACTGTGTTCTTCAAGTTTTGATTTGCATTCATCTGCAACAACCCAGTGCAGTGGTAGGGGATGCACTCAGCTGATAGCAGAGTAACAGTCTTTCATGAGACCACTTGCCTCCTCCTGATCTGCACCAGCATCTTAGCTCAGCTCCCTTTCCATGGCCTCCTTTCCTTCCTACTCCTGCGGTCACCGGCTTTCCCTGGCTGTGAAACCGATGACCTGCAGAGCAATCCAGCAGGCAGATGTATGTCTAACACTGCTGCAGCAAGACTCGCTACCATTCATCTGTCAAAGCCACTGGGCAGCATAGGAAATAGAGAGATTTGTGCAGAAAAAGAAAAATCAGACTTCCAGGTTAAATCTCCTTGCCATTACAAGGACTTTCTAGAACTCACTCACTGTCTTATCAGTGAGAGAAAGCAGGTTTTCTTTCCTTTCCCTCGTCCTTGTTTCATCCCTTCCCTTGCTGGAAAGATTCCCATGTAGGAAGCTGCAGCATCTTTCGTGTACCTCATCACTTGAGCAGCTACCTCAGCTGCCTGAATCCTCCGTAATGTCGTTTGTTAGCTTGCCTGGAAGAATGGGTTTCTCCAGAGCTGCTCCCGGGTCACTTTTTGACTACCACAGATTTATGTGGCTGTTGGTATTTTATAACATCAGGTACAGGACACTTGTTGCACATTCTCTCTTCCCTAAACATAGAGATATTATGCAAATGTGCAGCAAAAGAAAGCCATAAATGTCTAAATTATACAGAAAACACCTAACGGTCAAAGTGGTTTCTTTAAGTTCATAGAGATTCCCAAAATACCACACTGAGGCAGAGGGTTTGAGATGCTTCAAAACCAGTGTGAGCGGTCCCTAAAGCTCATTAGCATGTTTTGTGTTGGAAGGGATGTATGGAGGTTCAGAGAAAGAAAACAAAATCAATTATAATTTCTTCTCCTCTCCTTTCTCCTCTCATGGTCAGTTTTAAATGTGTCAGTTTTAAAAATGCAGACTTCCAACCATTCCAGTAAACAATTTTTTACAGCAAGCTGTGCATGTATTCTTTCATATTCACCAACAGAAAAGAATAAATTACGTCTTCCTGCAGAATCCGCCAGATATTGCACTATGGAAAACTTACATATTTAAAAACAAGACAGCAGGTTTTCTTCCTAGTTTTCTTTTTAACCCTATCAAGCATATGAGTTAACTCTTTTAGCATTTCTATAACTGCTAAATACAAATTTGCATAGAAAGAATACACCATTTTTTCCTTCAGGGAAAGGATATTTTACTTTGAAGGACAAGCACCAATAGTAAGCAATATTCAGAAGTTAATTTGTTCCCCCTTTTCTTTGAATGACGGTATATTTGAAGCAGTATGTGCTTAGGGAATGTTGTGGTGCTATTGCATTTTTTTCAAAGCTTAAGCAGAGAAATAGAATTGCAAATCATTTGCTGCCCAAAAAAAAGAGCAAAATACATCCAAATGCAGAAAAATCTTTTGAAGACCACTTACAACTGAATTACAAAGAAGTCTTACATTTTTTAACACCTTTGTTTTATAAAGTTTAAAAGATGGAACTTGAAACTACTCTCCCATAATGTAAATTTACTGATTTTTCATAATCCAACTCTATTTATTATACCAATATTAAAAAAATCTATGGCTTAGACACAAGGGATTGAAAACATGCTATGAAAACTTGAAACCTTTGAAATCTCTGGAAACATGCAAATTTTGGGATAAAAGTGTTGTGTCTAGTCAGATCTGTACATTTGCAAGCTCTCTACTCTTACACTGAGCAGTAGCACAGATTTACAAGCACCAGCTATGTTACTGTATAGCAAGGCATTAAAGTAGCTCTTCCACTTGAGCGTGCAATGGGATAGAGTGAACTGATTTAATTTAGATTAATAGATCCCTGAAGATGAGCAGATGAGACCTCTTGGAACACTGTCTTCATGGATTACTGAGTGAAGCTTGATGTGAATGTCTGGTCTATCACTCCTCTTCCTATAAAAGCTCTGCTCACTGGAAGGGCAGCCTGTCTGATGTCCTCATTTACTGCCACACAGACTATAGGCTCTGTGAGGGACATACATCAGCATCTTTTTATCCAGTATTTCATAATGTTAAAAAAGAAAATAGAGAGCTTTGTATGAAGAGCTGTATTTTCTCTAGCCAGTGAAATGTACTTAGGCAGTTTTTTTTTCTGAATTTTAGAAAAAATTATGTCTGCAGTGATAATAGGACAAGGTAATATTTTAATTTAAAAGAACTGTATAAGAACTTCATGCAGCCTGTTAACTGTGTGTTAAAAGACAGCATTAAGTGGATTAAAAAGAACTATGGGCACGGCACAGCTGATCCTGTCAGCTATCCACAGCTCCACCTTCCCCGCAATTTGCCCTCTCCCAGCCATTCCACTGTATCATGATTTGGGCATTGCCTGCTGTCCCAAACTCTCTTTGAAAATATGACATTGCTGTGAAATCTGTAAGAGGCTGGGGAAGGAGGGAAGCTTGGGAACAAGCTTGGGTACAAGGCCAAATTGGACTGAGATCTCACACACTGATTCTCTCTGAGGACCTTCTCAGTGAGCTGTCACAGCAACTCTTCCAGCAGCAGGGATTTATATGAAGTCTGTGTTGGTAAGTAAAGTTTAAGCTTGCAGACCAAATCTTCTCCCCACACGAGCTTTAGAAGGACCTCTCTCCTTCACTGGGCTGCTGGCTTTTATTCCATGCACTTGGGTGAATTTTCTGTCTTTGAGATTGTCTTTGAAAGTTTGACATGTTGTTTGGTTGAACTTGACATACATGAAGGTAGTGGAGAGGGACAGGCAGGCACATACAGCAAGGTCTCACAAGCATCATCAGCTTAGGAAACTGGAGCGAAAAGTCAGAAACCAGATGAATGTAAAGAGCTTTGAGCAGTATGGCCTGGAGTAGCCCACCACTGAATAACAAAGTCCCATTCATTCAACCACAGCTGTGATCAAGGAGCTATGTTCAGTCATGGAGGCAAAGGGTGAAGGGTGGTGTTGGGAAGGGTGTGGAAGCAGAAGAGAAGAATAGAGCTTGCTCTCTAGCCCAGCCACACTGAGTAAAGCAGAGCCAGATCCTACCATGGTTTTATTTTGTTTATCGACAGTATTTGGGCTAGATCCTGTGCCACCAATTGTGCAGCTTAGCACATACTTTGGGGAGGGGAAAAAGTTATGTAATAAAACCAGAAAACATGTTTGAAGCTACCAAGCTTCACAGCAGGCTAAGGAGGAAGTTCAATATTATAATTTTTTTTATTATTACATTAATACCTATTATTTTATATTATAATTATCAGTCTCTTTTTTAAAAAGGCAAAAATTAGAAAGAAGGTTTCTTTAGATTTGTTTTTCTTTTAGTCCACAACAGTTGATTCTATTGAGACAAAGGGTAGGGTATGTCATTCTATAATATTTATATGCTATTAGAAATAAATATTGAATCAATTGCTTTAAAATCCTTACACTATTTATTGATAGTATCTTTTCCTCCAAACTCCTTTACAATAAAAGAATAATGAAGCCTTTCTGAGTAAGTTGGACATTAGGGAATAATACTAGTAGTAAGCAGAGCTTGTTATGGACCAAGACACATCTTTCCTATTATCAAAAATACAACATGTTCCGTATGATAGGACTTTCAAAAATACCCAGTGGTTGTAACATGCTTTGTCCACTGAACCAACTCTTAAAAACTTCTCTAATTTGAAGAAAAGTGAAAATGAAGCTCTCACCCTGAAGAAGGTGAACATCTCTGAAACATTTTTACTCTTAAAACCTTCTTACGTAGAAAAGATTTTGGGATAGAACCTTTAAAAATGCATAAATCACAGAAAACTGCAGGGAATCAATTTGATTTACTGCAAACCTATCGGTGTTTTAAGTATTAGACACAAGGTTGCTTCATATGGGTGATTTCTATGGTTGCATGATGTGGATTAGAGATTCCTCTGACATTCTAGCTCTTTCATGAAGCAAAAAACATCGCGTTTGCTACAGCTAAATAAATCCTTATCCTTTGAGGCAAAGATGAATATTTAACACAACTGTGCAACCTCAGAGATCTACTCTATGTCTTGTTGATACCTGAATGGTGTGCAACAAAGTGCGATGATAAATAAGAACAGGGGCTTCACAGAAGGGCATTAAACATAATATTTCTCAATAAAAGAGACCACTGCTTTGTTTCAAGAGCTCTCAAACTAAATGATGCTTTCATCTTATGTTTTATATTCGACTCATGCCTCTTGCAAAGTTCTGGCAGATTCAGTGAATGCACAAGTGAAAAGGTAAAACTCAGCATTTCTTCCCAGCACACTTGACACAAGTCAGCATGCTTAATGCCAGTCTGCCAGTCCTTGCTCATTCTAATAAACATCTCTTGAAGTAACTTCATTCCACATGATAGACAAGAAGAATTTTAAAATCCCAGTAGAGTTACTCAGTTATGCTTGGAGACAACTGATGGAGAAGAATTGACCTGTGCTGTGCAGAGGAGCTCACAGATGTGGAACAAATGGGGCTGATGTGTCAGGCACCCGCGTCACCCGCAGAGCACAGGGGGGCTGAGGTCTCCAGACTGCCATTCCCTTGGAGGCCACCTGAAGCCTCTTCTGAAGAGAGGACACCCGTTATTATCTGTTGCTTTTCCTTCTGAGGTACTGTCAGCACTTCCAGCACTACACTGACTTGCACATCAGCATTCAACGTTGGATAACTAAGCATTCCATACATTGGTTAATAATCCAGTCATCTTTTATTCCAGGACTGCTTGGACTGTTAGGAAGCATTCTTCTGTTCATCAATTTTCCTGAAGTTTGCAGAGTCTTCCTAAGGACATATTCCAACACAGTTCCTTCAGTTTTTCCACACTGGGCAGCCATCCTTGTGTTGTTTGCAAGGTGCTGTCTATGATGGACTTTGAGTTCTGAATGCCATTCTATTTCAGGTCTAATTTTAAATGCATTTTATGTTTGTCCTCCTTTTCCATAGTATCAAAGTCCTTCTTATCATTCGAAACTTCAGGCAGAGGCACTTCCTTTGCCCATCAATAAACATATTGCTAAGAGTTAATTCTGGATGTTCCAGCCCGCGAAGGGGTTTGCCTCAGATTGCAGTCCTAGTCTGGTTTTGTACCTGAACTCATCTTCCCAAAACTACCTTTGAAAGCTAGACCAGTCATTAACTCCATTTTTACTTGCATGTAATTTCTTGATAAAAACCACGTTGTTTCTGGGACTCATTTTTGTGTACTGCCCATATTTTGAACATAGCCTGTTGGCTAACTACCTCTAGTTGTGTTAGCAAAAATAACGAAAACTGACAGATCCTTCAATGCCATCTACTTTCAGAAACATGAATGCTTCTACCTGTCTTCTTTTTTCAGACAGCACCGACTCCTGCCAAAATGATGGAATGTCTGAAACTTCTCCATTAGCCTTCCCCATTTCCAGAGTTTCCACTGTCAGTGGAGGATGACCTGCTCCTTTCTTCCCCTAAAAGTAGGGTAACAGTTTCCATTACTATTCTGACCACTCAGAAGTGGTCCCTGGCTGTGGTTGGAGTCCCTTGTGAAGCCATTGCGTGACCTCCCTCCTCTGAGCCAAACACATGGCAACATCCCCAGCCCCAGCCCTCCCAAGGATGCTGTTCTGCAGAGTGAACTGCAGGAATAAAGTCCTCCAGTACGGGCTGAGATAACTCCATAAGTAATTGGAACATGGACCATGGCCACATGAGGGAGATTTGTTTTTTCTATTTGTATGTAAATACATCTGGCACCCTTCCCTCCCATGTAAAGGCAGTGCTTTTAATGGCAGACAAGCAGGAAGTGGTTAAAGGCACATTGTCAGGCAATTTTTTTCAAGTTGATTAATCATTACAGATAATCTGGATGTAGTTAATGAAAGTAATGAAAACCTAGAAGTTGTGTACTCCATTGATACCATGTGCTCCAACATGAAAACTAATTCAGCTGACCCAAACGGTTTATGAAAAATTATGCAGGGAATGTAGCTGGCCGCTCTTCAGGCTCTTGTGAAGTCACCAAGTACCCTACTTGTGATTTATTTATCCATAGACAAAACTTCCAAATAACCTGTGCTATCCTGAAACACTTGTGAATTGCTGAATAATATTCACAACTATGACTGGACTTTTTTTTTTTCCCAGAAAAATAGACTCAAATTAAATGCTGCTGATGATAGTAGATAGTAGACAAACCTTTTCAGAGATATTTTCAAGTTATATAGTTTAAAAAATGAAAAAAGATTCTGCAGAAACCAAGAGTTGTGTCTTGCTGCAAATTACTGACAACATCTAACCTGGTTCTGCCAAGGACTAACCAGATTTTTTCCCTGTGACTATTGGAAAATGGCATTTTTACAACATCACAGGTTTCCAGGGGTGTGGTAGTGGTGGGAAGATTTTGCTGGTTATGTTCTAAGTTTCTGGTTGGGGGAATCCCCCTGCCCCCTTCAGATGTGTTCAGTTCAACATTAGACTGTTTCTGCCATTGATGCCACGATTCACCTATTTCCCAAATGCTGGGAGCATTTGGTAGATATATCTCCTATGATGCACTGTTTTTTTTTGCTTGCTGCCTAAATCCCATAAGGTATCACTGAAATCCCATTACTGGAAGTGCATCATGTGAACTGGTGGGTAGAGAAGATCTTGATGCAATGGAAAGGTGCTATTCTGCAATTAATGCCCGAAATACTTTAATCTGAGTTGTTCAAATGATACTTTGGTATTTCTAAATCAAAGTTGAAATGTTTTGTGGAGTTATTTCAGTTATTTGAGATGAACACAAATATTTAAAATAAGACAGATTTCCATTGGGTTGATATTCTCATTTTTGCCCAAGTTGATTTCTGGTTTAGAGCCAGAAGAAGGGTTGAAAAACTCCATTGGTACATCTATCAGTTTTGTGGTCTTTCCAATTTCAAATTAATCCAGAAGAACGAATTTGCTGAAGTGGGTCTTTTCCTACTTACATCACTTGTTATTTTAATTGCCTATATTGAAAATATTATTTGTATTCATGAACTGCCACGTTAGTAACAAGAGGTCAAATTCTGTTTGGTGGTGAATGCGACTACTCCGTTGACTCTATCACAGGTTTCTTACTTTGCAGAGGTGTTGGTGATCCTGGGTTTTCTTGCACAAGTCAAGAATGCCGGCTGCTCTGTCACTTTTAAAGATTCCTTTTCTGTGCCTCCCTATTTCTCATTTTGAGTTTAAAACCCCAATTTCCATTTCAGTCAGCCTTTTGGTAGGCTGAAGTAAATGAAGCTGGACCTGGGTCAAGTAATTTATAGCCACTGCATTCCCTGTATTCTTCCTTCCCCTCCCCATTCCTACTGACACATGTACACACAAGATGAAGTAAAGAAGAAATTTAATCAATTTATGGGCTTTACAAGGGATTACTGTAACATTGACATTCATGTCCTCTTTCTGTCCTTAAGTCAGAAGAAGAGGTTAGTAACACCCAGTGTGCTCGGTTTACCTGTTGAGCATGAGATCTGTTGTCCTCTTAGTATGTCTGGGGCTTTCATGTCAATGAGGCCTATGCAAAAGAGACTTTTTATTGTTGCTATCGAAAGAAGAACTTCTGCCACTACACTAAAAACCTGAATATCTTCTATCTTTTTGTTTTAACGTTCCCTAAAATTCCCACTGAAGACTGGGCTGCTTTAGTGAATTAGGTATCTAGGGGGTCTCCATCAATTTTGTCAGTTCTGCTCCAGAATTATACATGGTGCATTCCTTCTAAAGGACAGTTTGTTTTCTTCTAAATTAATAATTATTATATATTATTGCAGGTTGGACTAGACGACCTTTAAAAGTCCCTTCCAACCCAAACTATTCTATGATTCACTACAGTTTCCAAACATCATTTATTCAAACTCTCTTGAAACATATCGATTATGATGTTCAGAGTGATTTGAAGCAGTGAATAAATTCTCCCTGGGGAACAAAGGTGTCTGCTGAAGATGAGACTTGGAGAGTATCCCAATGCATTCTCAAGTGCACGAGGAAAAGATTAATTATATCTGGCCCCCAAATGGCTGTGGCTACCTGTTGTGCTCTAGCAGGAAAAAAAAAAAAAAAGACGAGTTGATCTGGAGGAATAAAAAGATTTTGAAATCTCTCCAGCATCTCATTTCCTCTCCCTAGGAGCACAGAAATTCCCACTCATCCTACATGTACCCGACTCTCTTGATACTCCTCTTATCATTGCACTTTTCCCACCTCCATGGGTACGGCTCCAGCTCCAAGCACTGCTGCTGTCTCAGCGCACCTCACCACCTCCTCTGCTAGTCAGGCAACTGTGGTAGTAGCAGCAGCAACAAAGGTGGTGGGAGGTGCAGCGGCAGCAAAGAACACCTTTTTTTTTTTTTTTCTTGACAATTTATCCTGAAAATGTGAAGATGCTTTATAAGCAGGGCTAATTTGTAATTGGCAAAGTAATTATTCTGTTAAGGTATTACAACAGGAACATGAAGCTCTGCAAATGTGTGAGTTTTTCTGTAGCCCTATAATTAGCAGAACATAAGCTGTTTAGGAGGCATCACTGTCACTAAGGTTATTGCATGGAGCAAAGGCAAATCTAGATTTTATTTTATTCTTTTTTTTCATCAAAATGAGATACTGATGACTCCCATTTCCTGTGAAATTTCAACTTTTTAACCATTGGCACCGTGCACCTTGATATACTACTGCTATGTCCTGCAGAGGACATATTAAAAGATGCAGATACTTTCCACAGCCAGGGCATGAAGCAATCCCAATTTGGCCATGCTAGCTCCCCGTGCTGTCACAGCAAACAAAATCAGTAATGCTTTCTGCTCACTGCTGCCTTATATAACATCACCTTAATTTTATGCTCTCACTCTCCAGCTTGCTTTTCTTCCTTGGGCTGTGCAAATATTATATTTCTTTTGCACAGTGTCCAACTGCTAGCCAATTCCCATGTCAATCTAGAATAGGCCTGGTCAGGAATTTTTTAATTTAACATTAATTAGAAGAGTCTATGTTTGTCAAAACTGAAACTGCTGAAGCAATTGTTTTTGACAGATGTCCTCTTAAAAAAAAAAAAAAAAATTAAAGAAAGTTTGGAAGTTTCCAAAGTATCTCACTGAACTGGTTTGGTTTTGTTTTATTTTGTTTTGTTTTGTATTAATGGGGGCCAGTATTTCATTTAAAGAAAGCTTTTATTTTAAATTAATCAATTTATATTGAGAATTGAAGTAAAGGAATTCCAAAACCTGAATGTTTTAATTAATCCAACCAGATTTCCGCAATTTCTATTTAGGAAGGTTTGCCATGTTTGAGAGACTTTTTTTCACTATTCAGGGCAGGAATATTTTGGAAAATGTTAGAGATGTTCACAGGACAGGATAAATCTTTCTGTCTCTGTCTCTAGACTGGAACTGTTCAGGACTCTGTGTCAACTCGTTCCTAGAGACCCCAGCAAGTTAAAATCCTTTTATAATAATATCAATTTCCCACTTGTGTATAAACCACTAATCTAGATTTAAAAGTTGCATTCTCCTCTGCAGTCCAATTCATCTTGTTTTCAAGCAGTTGTGCGGAAAAAACCCTGCGTGCTTCCACATGAATAGGGAAAACTGCTGTGGTGCGGCTAAAAAACGGGAAAACAATTCAGAGGAGAAATCAAAGCTCAAGTTACAGAATTTGTAAATAGTTGGGTGGGAAAAAAACAAACCGATATTTAGAGAATACATTTAGAGTTCTTGTACCCAAACCATGTTTGCTTCCTTTTAATGATGTGAAAAAATACCTTACATTTGGCTCCAATTATCTGATTGCTACGGATTCAGTAGGGTATACCTGGTTATTTTACAGCAGAAAACAGTGTTCCCTCATAGCAAGTTATGTATTTAACTTAAAATAAATACTAACAAAAGCTGTTTAGGTTGCCAAAGCTTTTCCACTTAATAAGACAATTACACTTGAATAGCAATAGTAAGTACAAAGGCACTGGGTTGTACTCTTTTCTCTAAAGCAAATACATGGTAGCTAGAAGCAAGTTGGTTATTCTGAGTATCTCACAATGGGAAGAAAAAAAAATTAGAAATTTTGACAATTTAATCTCTTCAGTTACAGACATAGGCTACCTCTCCTAATTAGCTCATCCACTTTTGAATACAACAGTAGACAAGTAGATGATTGAACTGAAGGAATGGGGTTCTCTGAGCATAATAGGGAAGAAAAGCTAGAGCTTCACTCAGTCAAGTCATGTCAAATAGTCAAGAAATCTGCAGAGAATTATAATATTATAATATCTGATACTATATTATAATAATTATAATACTCTGAGGTTTAAGGTAAACATATGCAAAAAGAAATCTCTGAGAGAACACTAAATTGTCATGTAATTACTCCTGTCCATGCTTACAGTGATTGAGTGACCACAATCAAGTTTACTGAATATTATAATAAGGTATTTAGTCCTGATTGCATCTCAGCACATAAACTGTCTGGAAGGTTTTCCATCTGGACAACTGAATGGGTCAGGGATGCAAAACTGAGTGACAGACAGTGACTGCTGCCTAAAAAGTTCTGCTTCAAAGATGAAGAAATTTCCCTGGTAAGTCTTTCACAAGACAGGTATCTATTATTTGCATAGCTGCTTTCTAGAGGTGTTGAATCATAAATACATCTAGGAATTATTAGTCACCATTTGCCATCCCTTTACTTTTATACTGGAAAAGCTATATAAACTGGTGTTTTAAAATGAGAAAGTAAATAGTGGGCAGAAAACTTTAGAGAAGCTTTGGAGAAGTGGCATAATTTCAAGAGAAGCTGTAGTGTATATCAAAGAGTAACCATTATAACCAGTGACCCAATAGAGCTGCCTAGATGTATTTCTAGTTTAACTCCATCCTAGCCATTGTAAAGCCACAGTTTCCTTGGTAAGAAAACAGCTTTATGTAATTGCATAGAATTTCCATGGGCCTCCAAGCACCTGAGATATGAATCAGGTTCCCAACTAACCCTGAAAGGAAGATGAGTTTTGGTTTCCTGTAACTGGTCATATAAACATAAAAGTAGTTGTATAAGGATTTAGTGGGATTTTTTTAAGAGTTATACAGGAAACCACTGAGTGAGGATTTAGAGTACAAGGTTTTCTTGAATCCCTCAGATGTTCCTAGTTAGAATTGTATATATTTCATATTAGATAGAGTTAAAGGGCTACTTTTTGATTGTTTGTTTTTCCTGTTTTCTTTTTATAATGGAAGGAATGAGGGACAAAGTTCTTAACACAGAATCGATAGCCTTTGCGTTTTTCACTCCTATGAAGAATGAGGGAATGGTATAGGACTCAGACTTTTGCCTTACTTTCTTTATAGTCAAGAAGCTTGATGCTGAGAACGGAGATGTCAAATTGCTCTAGAACAAACAGAAGCTAAGTGACTATTTCTATCAAAAGCCAAGCAATAGCTTGGATGTACTGTGTTTACTAAATGAGCCAGGATTACTCCTGGGCAAATTAGAGGACAGTTTACTCTCTACTGGTTGCTCAGGAGGAAGGCATATAGAATCATAGAAACATCTCTCTGAGCAACCTGTTCCTGTGTAAAAAATTTCTTCCTTATATCCAGTCTGAAATTACCTCCCTCTACTTTAAAACCATTAACCCTCGTCCTATAACAGGCCCTACTGAACAGCCTCTCCCCATCTTTCCTGTAGGTCCCCTTTAGGTACTGTAAGGCCACTACAAGGTCTCCCCAGAGCCTTCTCTTCTCCAGGCTGAACAGCCCCAACTCTCTCAGCCTGTCCTCATAGGAGAGGTGCTCCAGCCCTCTCATCATCTTCACGACCTTCCTCTGGACCCTCTCCAACTGGTCCATGTCCTTCTTATGTTGGGGGCTCCAGAGCTGGACACAGGGACTCCAGGTGGGGTCTCATGAGAGCGGAGAAGAGGGGCAGAATCACCTCCCTCGACCTGCTGGCCATGCTTCTTTTGATGCAGCCCAGGATGCGGCTGGCTTTCTGGGCTGCAAGCACAGCTACGATGCAGGAGTTTGGAGGTGCTCACCTTGTTTTCCTTTACAAAAGCAGTTCTGTCAGCTGTCTCTCCTTTTTCTGCTCCCTTTCTTGGTGCTCCATCCTCCCCTACACTGCTTCATTGTTATTCAGAGCGTGCTTATGCTTCAGTCACAGAGATTTCTACTGTAGGGCTCCAGTGGCAGTTTGTAGCCACTTCGCAAAAAGAAAGATGGCTTATGCTCTATCATCATGTCAGGAAAGTGCGATTTGTGTCAGCGAGGTTCAGAAGCCATGTAGTTTTAACAGACTGACCTCAGATTTCAGGAATAATCTCAGCCTGATTTCCTGCTGTACCTATGCCTTTCTAGTAGCTTAGCTCTGACAGTCTGTTAGCTCAAGCCAGTTTATGGAGGCTAAGCTGCAGCCAAGAGAATAATACTGTGGTCTTCAGCACCAAGTCAGATTCTGTCGCCAAAGTGAGATGAAAGAGATTCAGTTTTCCATCCTGTGCTAAATGGTATACACTGTTGCTCGTTCAAACATTTTCTTCAGTGCGAGCTGACATTAATCATCCTGTGAGCACACCTGCAGCTTACATGGGTTACATTGGGATGCTTGCTTTGGGAAAGGTAGCAGGACAATGCTTTAAAAAACCAAAACACCAAATACCAACCCCAAATTCAGCAACCAATTTCACATACCATAGCTTCTGGAAAAGCTGAATTTCTCTAAAATGAGAGTAAATAATCATAGAATCATAGAATCATAGAATGGTTAGGGTTGGAAGGGACCTTCAAAGGTCATCTAGTCCAACCCCCCTGCAAGAAGCAGGGACATCCCTGACTAGATCAGGTTGCTCAGAGCCTCATCCAGCCTGGCCTTGAACCATAATCTCCCAACTACCATTATACTAACCTAGATGCAAACTAATCCTGAGTCTCCTTCAGATACAGAGGCTACTTTTATCAAATGCTGGCAATAAATTACTTTATTTGATGTGATGATCAAAACATAAACCAAAGGAAATCAGAAACTGAAGCAATATATAAACAGTTAATCATTCTTTAGACATGCTTGGCAAATGTTCCTGGTAAGAATGCTATCACTTTGGAAAATAACTTAATAGACAGACAGGACAGGAAAACCAGTTTGCTTCTAATGGCATGGCTATAGTGTAATGGGACTGAGATGGCTATATCCAAGACAGATGCTATTATTTGTTCTACTTTTACCATAAGTGACACTATGATATTTCCAAAATCAAGCCTGAAAGCCCATTAAAAACATCTTGCTGGCTTGATTCATAACAAAGTGTAGGAATTGGGTTTTTTTCAGTCCTGCTGAATGGAGACACTTTCAGAACACTCAGCCTGATGATCCCTCACATTTATGGCAAAGTACAAGGCAAACTTCACTGCCTGGTGTTATGCTTTTATCACCCTTTCTCTTTTAATAATGTGTCCTTTTCCATCTATGTTGTTGCAGCAATGGATAGAACTGTTGCTTCCCCATTTATTAATTTATTCCTTTTTCTGGGCATTTGTTTCACTTTCATGAGAGGCTTAAAAAGGTTGGTCAGTCTGTTAGCCTCACAGAAAGGTATTTGCATGGTTTTTAAGTGATGAAATGAGTTCTGTGCTCCAGGTGCAATCCTGATAATTAGAGTTTAATTTAGCATAAAAACCTCTCTCTTATTGTACTTTGATTTTAACAGGGTTCCCTTACAGTAAGTCATTGTATTCCCCTAACAGACCACACTGATGCTTTATTTGATTTGTCTTTCAGTTTTCATCTTCACTGCTCTCTCATATCCTAAAATCTGACAGCGTATAAGCAAGACATTCCTTTCAGGAAAAAACAGCAGAACAGAGGTAATGTTTACACTGACTAATTAGAAAATCAGATGTTGGAGATGAGGACATTTTCTCAGTGTGTCCAACTCTACACAGAAGGCAGCAGGCGATCCTGCTATGATTCACATCTGACCATTTTAAGAGTAAGCATTCAGATTCCACTAAAGAACATAAGCATTAAACTTTCTACAACAGCCGTTCACCACAACTTTATTAAATAGTTAATCAAGGAAGTTCCACTTCTGCTCAAGTCAGGCACCATACCCAATTGATCTGAGACAGTCAAGAAACTGGAGAGGAAAGATAATTGAGTAGCTGAGGGCTATCCTAAAATTTAAGAAGCCTGACTAAATTGTTGCTTATTGTCTTTTAGTAAGTTACTTCTTTCTGTGGGAATTGGAGACTACGGGTTGTGAAATGATGTATTTTAGTCATTCAAAAAATATTTTTCCATTTCATGAAATATATCTATGATTTTAAAATATTTCCAGTTTTGAATTGTGTGTCTCCAGACTTCTCACTTGTACACAGGTGACATTGAAGGGGACGTAACTGTTAGCAGGCACAAAGCAAGGGGATGCAAGAGATGCAGGTGTAAGTCCCTTTTCTGCTCATCGTGAACTTAAACCTTGCTTTCTAAATCCAGTTGGAAGAACAAATGATTGACTGTTGGATGAGCAGAAAGGAGTCTTTTCTTTTTGACTAGATAGTAAAAAAGTTGAGCTTGGACTCGAGACACAGATTTTTAAGATTCTGAGGCACTCCGGAGCACAGAACTCATTTCATCACTTAAAAACCATGCAAATACCTTTCTGTGAGGCTAACAGACTGACCAACCTTTTAAGCCTCTCATGAAAGTGAAACAAATGCCCAGAAAAAGGAATAAATTAATAAATGGGGAAGCAACAGTTCTATCCATTGCTGCAACAACATAGATGGAAAAGGACACATTATTAAAAGAGAAAGGGTGATAAAAGCATAACACCAGGCAGTGAAGTTTGCCTTGTACTTTGCCATAAATGTGAGGGATCATCAGGCTGAGTGTTCTGAAAGTGTCTCCATTCAGCAGGACTGAAAAAAACCCAATTCCTACACTTTGTTATGAATCAAGCCAGCAAGATGTTTTTAATGGGCTTTCAGGCTTGATTTTGGAAATATCATAGTGTCACTTATGGTAAAAGTAGAACAAATAATAGCATCTGTCTTGGATATAGCCATCTCAGTCCCATTACACTATAGCCATGCCATTAGAAGCAAACTGGTTTTCCTGTCCTGCCTGTCTATTAAGTTATTTTCCAAAGTGATAGCATTCTTACCAGGAACATTTGCCAAGCATGTCTAAAGAATGATTAACTGTTTATATATTGCTTCAGTTTCTGATTTCCTTTGGTTTATGTTTTGATCATCACATCAAATAAAGTAATTTATTGCCAGCATTTGATAAAAGTAGCCTCTGTATCTGAAGGAGACTCAGGTCTCTCTATTTCTACAAGGTTAGATTTCTGCCACAACACCTGCTTGTTTTGGGTTACCACATAGTGGAAACACATCTCCAGAAAGCAGGAGTCGAAAGACCAATGGCTTGGACTTAAGTCACAAAGATGATCAGAGGGCTGGAGAACCTCTCCTGTGAGAGAGATCTTAGGTTCGATCCTAGAATGTATATTCCGACATGACTGAAAGGACCATGTTCAAAGCTGGTACTCAGGACACCAGTGTTGCCAGTTACTATGCTACTGTAATATTTATGCATCTTCCATAAACAGAATTGATTAAAAATAATATCAGGGAAATTTTGGATGGTGGAAAATGCCTTTTTTTTTTTAAACCAATGAAACAAAATGAGGTTTTAAATGTTAAGGCTATTGATCAGGATACAATGAAATTATTAATTATCTCTAACAGCAATAAAATCTTTAGGAGACTTGCAGTTGGCTCAATAGTACCTCTTTTTTTTTTAGTACTTTAGTCCTGTAATAGAAAGCATGCTGTGGATAAGAAAGGCCTTCACTAGATTTGCCAGATAAAGTGAATCTAGGAATGGCATGAGCTTTTATTGCAATGAAAAGTGGTCTGCCTTCTTTCTCTTCTTGTGCAGATCTCCAGATCCAAACAAAGCAGAGCTTTGGAAAAGCTGATCTCCTTTCTATTCACGCAGGTCGTCTGCTCTTACTTAGCCAGAGGTGTCTTACTTATTTTGAGTGTGGGGTAGGATCAGAAAGGAGAGGAGGGAATAGACATGTTAGTTCTGATCTCCTGTTATCTCCAGATCAAGGAAATTTAGTTGAACGGCACATTGTTTTCAGTGCCTCAGGAGGAAATTCTAGTTGCAGATAGCAAAGGAAAACTGAACCTGTTTTTGTGTTGGTTGTTTTTTGTTGTTGTTGTTCTGGTGTTGTCCATGTGTCATTATTTATTGTACATAAAGGAATTATTTTACTTTTTAACACTTTTTTTTTTAAAGCAAGACTTAAGTAATATCTTTCTTAATATACATTTGAACAAATATCTCCTTATAAAGACTGAATTCCTCAGATGCTACAAACCTCTTCTAAGAATCAAAAGCTATTAGAAATCAGCTTTTATTTTTAAAAGTGACTATAGTCCATTTCTTCCTTTCCCCTCAGTCCTTACTAAAAAATTATTTAGCATCTCCTGCTTCTTTTTCTAGCTCTTTAATGCTGGATTTTGTTTTCCCACAACATTTTCCCCTACTGCCTTAAGTCTTACACTGGCAGCCATGTAGTCAGTTTACTGTTGGTGAGATCTTGCTTTTTTTCAGCCTCTCACCCATTGGTGAATGGCTGTCTTCTCCTTGATGTTGCACTCGCAATTTAAATTCATTGGAGAGAGAAAAAGTGTCTTTATCTCCTCTCCAAATTTCCCCCTCTATTCTGTAGCACAATCTTTCAAATAACTTTGTATCTTTTAAACTTCAGTCACCATCGACTCCTCTCTCCTTCCTTTATCATCTCCTCTGTTGCAAAATACTGTTGTTCATTTTTCTGAGCTCTGAAATCCCTCTCTCCTTCCCATTTTGGTAGCAAAAAGCTTCCCTCTGTCCCCTGGCCTTTACTTTTCGGCATCCTACTCCCCCATGCCATACTTTCAAGATTGTATCACTGTAGCCATTTAATTCACATTTTCTTCACTGATTTTCCTTTTTTTCTCCACTAACTAGCATCCAGACTCATGTTCTCACTTCAGTACCCTTCATTGCTATCTACTATTACAATTTCAATGTCTATTATGCCTGCTTCTTGCCCTTTCATGCTTCAAATGTCCTTTCAACATCTCTGTGTTCTCTCAGTCTGTGCTGGTTACTACTTCTTCCCTTGCAGACTTGTTCCTTTTCCTGGAAGGTCTGGATAGACAGTTCTGAGGTGTACACACTCTCTAAAATTTTCTGTAGACTATCCCTGTCAATAATTCAGTTTTCCAGCTTCCCAAGTTCAGCAGTTCTTGCCTTGGGATGTAAGCAGGGAAACAGCTGGAGGGCCAGGGGCAAAAGGCTCACAATTAATATAAATGCAGCATAAAAATTACTTTAGATCTTATGGAAGGGCTGTATGGAAGGCAATGAACAATATTTAGCATCTCAATAGAAGATTCATCCCACTTAGTGAATAGGATGAACTTCTGTTCTCTATGGAGCTGACTCAAGCACTTCCTCCAGCAGGGAAATTTTTGGTAGTTTTGTGGAAAGAACTAGTCAGAATTAAATTGAAACGCCTGCATATTTGGTCACAAAGTAAGATTTTGCAGATTTTTTTGCTAGGGTAGAGGCCTGTGTTCATGTTCATCATTCCATTGTGTTGAAACATAGGAAGGAGTTTTGCCTTGCCATTATTGATTTGGGCTAACACATTTCCTCACTAGGGTAGACCTTTGGGTGAGTACTACGACACTTTTGTGGAGAATATTTTTTATTCCATCTTTTGGGATGCAGTAGCACCAAGCAACTTAAGAAAGTATATGTCTCCTCTTACTCTCAGAAACCATGTCTGGCCACTGACCCTCTATGCCACTGCAAATCTACTTCTAACCTTCCCATTCTCATTAATATTCTGGAAAAAGTTATAGATACTTCTCAAAGACAATCTAAAAGTCTCAAAACTTCTTGAATTTTCTCTCTGTTTTCACCCTAACTTACAGCCTTATTGCTATAATGGTGCTATCACCGGTGACATCTGGAGATAGACTGACAAAGATAAGATCTTCTTGACAACAATATTCTGTCTAAATCCACATCTGACATTTTTGTTTGGGGGAGTTGCGGATTAATTTAGAGTCCTAGCAAGAATAAACATGTGCTGTGAAAACTTTCTGTTTACCTTTAAGCAGCTTTGCTTGCAAGGGGACAGAAACCACAGATCCCCGCCAGCTGTAAGCATGGCAAAGTTCCCGTGGTCCATCCACACAACTGTCTTGTGAACAAGATGACAAGATTTCTTGTGCTGGTGTGTGGCACCATGATAGCAGCAGGGCCAGGAAGGCTCAGGCACTCAGGGCTGGGTGGAACGCAGAGTGCCTGATGGAGTAACCATCCACTGGACACTCAATTGTTTGGGGTGTCTGAGCTCCAGACTGCCCTTTGAAAAACAGTGTATGCATACCTACAACCTTGGGGTAATTGCTTTTTCTGATCAGGGTATTCTTTTTTGACACACACAGGTAATATTTGTGACACATGCCAAATTTAGACAGATTCCAAATGGCTTTATGTTTGTTTGATCAATACCTCTTTTTAATATAAAAAATAAACTGAAGTCATGTTATAATTGCATTTTTCAGTGGAGCATAGATGACTGCTGATCACATCAGACGTTTGGTCATTGTTCAGCACCCTAAGTTTGCGCACAGCCAAATTTCATTTCCTAGTGAGGTCCCTGTCCTGGGATAGGGCTGAGTATATTTCTCAGTGCACAGTAACAGGTAGGATGATAGCAAGCAGAATAAAGGATATCATAGAATCTTAGAACGATTAGGGTTGGAAGGGACCTTTAAAGGTCACCTAGTCCAACCCCCCTGGAAGGAGCAGGGACATTTCCAACCAGATCAGGTTGCTCAGAGCCCCGTCCAACCTGGTCTTGAATGTTTCCAGGGATTGGGCATCCACCACCTCTCTGGGCAACCTGTTCCAGTATTCTACAACCCTCATTGTAAAAATTTTTTTCCTAATATCTAATCTAAATCTACCTCCCTCTATTTTAAAACTATTACCCCTCGCCCTATCACAACAGGCCCTACTGAACACGCTTATTGTCCATTCAAACCTCTTCTTGGGTGTAAAGACAACTTTTTAGACCTGAGTGCAAAACCCTTATAAAGCAGCAGGATCTGTTTCCATTCAAGTCTGCAAGTGGGTCAACAATACCTAGTTCATAACAGAACTGAACTCTAAGAATAATCATCAGCCAATTCACCCTAGTGGCCCATATTCTTCATTTTGACAAATGTTTGATTTTTTTTATGTGATTTGACTTTTCTTTTGAAGACAACTCGTGCAACAACAAATCAAAGCAGATTACATTTTTGCTTGTTCTGTGCAATATCATATAGGTGAACCAAAGCATTTGCATCACATAGTTGTTATTATTGGAACCCTGCTCTTCTAGGCTAATATTTAAGTGTCCACATTATTATTTTGCTTATTTATCTGGTTCTACAAGATGCCAAGATTAAGCACTTACAAGTTCCTTACAGAACAGTTTCTTGAAAAAGCCATTTTGTCTGAGAAGAGTGATTATACTGATATTGAAGCTTTCTTGTATTCGGATCAATGTGGAAATATATCTTGAGGATACAGAAAAAAAAAAAAAGACACTTTTAGGCTCAGCCCCCCAAGTTTATGGAGGTGAGTCTCTTTTTACACACAGGATCTCATGTGTTTTGATGCCACTATTCACAGCAAGGATGCCACTGTGTCACAAACTCAAGTGGCAGGTTTCTTTAGGTGTTAGCTGCACCTTGAATGCTCCTTAGTGAGGGATCTCCTTCACATAAATGGGAGTGAGAGGATGCTCACGGAGTAGTCACGCAGCCTACTGCATTCCTACTCCAGGGAGCTCCACAGATAAAGTTATGAGGGGAAAGGGCTGGAGGAGGGTTTTTGTGATGGAAGGAGGAATTGGAAGAGACGTTAAAAAAAACAAACTTCCTGCTTTTAATATTAACTTGATCTAGAAAAGCAAGAAAAGGTAAGAACTTGTTGCTGGAAACAGCTGGAGATTGGGATGCAATTAGCCAGGGTGTTCCCTCCAGTCTGTGTTCTCTCATCTACATAGCTTGGGGTTTAACGTGGGAAAAGAAAAAAAAAACAACCAAACAAACTTGGTTTTAAAACATAAAACACTGTGTTTAGGTGATTCCAGCTAGTACCTCACAACACAGGGTGCAAAGTCAAGGTGTCTCTGGCTTTCGGTCCCCTTGTTGCGTATGATCTCATTGTCCAGCAGAACAGTTTCCACTCAACAGAGCCTAAACAGAGCCTTGCAGTCACATGTTTGAAATATGACTGATGGCTAGCATTGCATGTAAGAGTAGTTTCTGCCATAGAAGTCCATTTAAATTAATGGAAAAATGCCTTACACATTTATAGCAATTCAATTATTTGGAGTCTTAAAACCCCTATGAATCTTAAACCAACTGAATCCCGTCTAGAGCTGCGTCTGCAATAAATTACACTTCCAGACAAATTTGGTCTTCTTACATTAAAGTTCTTTTAGACTATATTTACTCTAATTCAAAGAGATCTTCCTCCCATATTTAAAGGGACATGCAGTAACTTCTTTTTCTTAAAAAAATAAACTACATTGCATTTACTCGGGCCATCAGCATACTTCAGTGCAAATTTACTGGAGGAGTTGATAGGTGGTAACTTATGCCATAGCCTATTAAAATGTTCTATTACTGTGGTGAGCAGAAGGCAATTAATTCGAAGCATCTTAGGCTAAATTACAAAGAAATATATATAAGCATATAAAGTATATGCTGACATAGGCTGATTAAAGTATCTCCCCTAGACCAAGCCCAAGAATGCAGTGTTGTTAAAATTCAGACTAATCTGGTGTTAGAAAAGCTATGCTGCATTCATCTCTAGAATTAGGAATGCATTGACTAGCTAGTCCACTCTCTGTTATTACCTGTAAGAACATTCTCTTGTGTCTATTATAACTGTGATTTTACAGCATCTTTTATCATAAAAAAAATAACAATCAAGCCAAAAGAAATGTGCACAGAATTTTTTTATATTTAATTTGGTAAAATTAGGACAGGTCTTTTTTGACTGACTTTACTGTATTGGAGTTACTTCATTTTATGAGGCTGACACATATACAGGTAATGGCTTAATGGATCAAAAAAATCTCAGATTGTTTTAAGGAACCGGTGAGCTAAATATCAGGAGATATATGCGGAAGGGATCATGCTACCTGCCATATGCATCCATTTTCTCTTTCTGATTTTTAAATGTGGGGCTACCTTGCTCAACCATTCAAAGTTTTTAAAGTCTTTTGCTTATTGAGGAATGTTTTTTAACATGGCCATAACTCATACTTTTCATACTGACATTCAGGTTACTTGTTCAAGGGAACAATCTAATTATACTGGATGGGTTTTGCACTGGTCATTTTTAGAATGTCTAAGGATATTTGATCAGAAAGACTGATTTCTGATTCGACTGCAAATTCTCATTTTTGTCCCGGAGATTTTCTTCATCTGGATATTTTCTGGATCTTAAGCTCTCTCTGATGTTTTATACATGAATATTACTTTGGTAAAGGGGAAGCTGTCAAGTGGAGAGGGAGACAAGATCCTTAATGTTAAATTTTGACCCTTGAAATCAATAATTTTGCCCCTTATATTTGATTTCTCCATCTGCCACTATTTTACTGTGTGGTCCTGTAACTGCTTAATTATTATGTACCTATGTTTCTTTTCTGTGAAATAGCAGTGCTGTTTGCCCTGTCCCAGCATGCAGAGGTGATGTGGTTGGTTGAAAAGTGAGCTTGTTGAATAGATGGCATGATGCAAAAATTATCTTAAAAGACACAATAGGTCTGAACCCCCAAAATCTGGAAAGACAGTAAAAGCCTTTTCATAGTGTGTTCTGCATCTGTTCTCAGTGATTACTAAATGGTCTAGATTCTCAAGGTAATAATAATATGAAAGACAGTTCACTCCTCTCTTACTGATTTGAGCTTTCTGGATTCTCTGTTTTCTTAAAAGTTCCTGAAATGTCACCTGCTTTTACACATTGTATGAAACCAGGTCACAGTGTTTGTCACAGCATTATATGCTTGACCAAGAAAAAATGCTCAGTAGAAGTAAAGTCACACGAGGTATATAATTTTCCTATTCTATCATGCACATACAGGTATGAGCCACTCCCTGTTCCTAAACTTTACACTTTTTTTTCAGAATATGCTTGAACAGTTCCCTCTCCTGTAATGTACAAAATAAATGAATATTGAACATTAATCACATCCACCTCATCCTACAGATTTGACAGAATATTAATAGCAATAAACACATCGAGAACTTGAATGAACTCAATATAATTAAACCCATTCAATATAAGTTATGCTAAATACAAATTTTAAATTTATAAATAAATACAAATTTTAAAACTATATATTTGAGATCGGTATGAGGTGGTTATATTAATATTTTATATAAGATTACTAATTTGACAGATAAAGTTGATGGCTATATTGTCAAGATAAATATGCTGACTTCTGTTAGCATACACAACACTGTGATGATAGAACAAACATGATAAAAATAAACTGTATTAAAACCCAATAAATCTTGGTCTGAAATTAAAAATGGGGAATAATTATTAAGCAAGTGTGTTTCTAACTAGATCCTTCAGGAATATGTTATTTTATACAACTTGACAACCTTCCTCTCTACTGTGAATGGAACAGAAGGAACCATAAAAATCGTTAATGCTGTTGTTTGTAGTAGACGAATATCAAGGGACTAATATAAGCTAACAAGGACAAATCACTGACTTAAGGTGATCTGGATCCGTTGGTAAGTGGTTCACAGCAAACATGGATTTACTTTGGCTGAATCTAATACGATATGCCTAAGAAGAAAGGATGCAGGCCAAAGTCAGAGACTGGGGGTTATATCCTCAAGAGATGTGATGTGTCTGTACTGGAAAGCTAAGCAATTCCAGGGTTTCTTCTCTGGCCAAATGGCCAATTCAGTTATATTCATATCATTAGACTGACTTGCTCTGAATAACAGGACAGCCTCATACAAGCATTTTATTGGGAATAGTCCCTGGACTGGGGTTACCTTCCAGTCAGGACTGGGACCATTGTAATGATTCAGTACATAGACAATCAAGTTCTGGTGCACAAGCTCAGGCTTTTGTTATTGTATCAAGACATAACATGGGACTCTTAAAAAGAACAGAGAGTCATGCCAAGTAAGTTGAGCGCTCAGTGCAATCCTGCAGCCGAAAGAGCTGTGCTACCTTAGCTACACAAAGCCAAAATCTTAGACAGCCATGTGAAAGCCATATTACGTCTGTATTTTTCACTGACTGCTACTGAAACAAGGTTTCTGATGTCCTTAAATGAAGAGGGTTATTGATCAATTGAAGCAGGTTTAAGAAGAGCTAAGGTTGAAGGACTATGGAACATATTTCATGGTAAATGCTCTCAAGAGCCATTTAGCTTAAAAATAGAAAAATTTCAGGACTGGATTTCTCAGTTTCTGAATAGTCTATACTGCAGGATGCGAGACGACATACAGACAGTAGAGGTAAAATAAGGTCGCTTTCTTGCACTGTGTTGCTTTAACTAGATTTTTAGAGCGTCCAACCTTTTCCAGATACCTCTACCTTACCCTGCAATTTGCAGTGCAGACACAGGCTTTGAGACAGATACTTGGTATGGGACAGTTCTTCTGCAGAGAGAGCTCAGGACAGATCAGCACAGCCAGACTTCTATTCAGTGAATCACTGTATACCAAATCACTGACCAATGCTCAGCCCTACCTAAGCAATCAGCCCAAAGCTGCCACTTTCATAACTTCATCATTTATGAAGTTGCTGCATTCACTGGGTAGAGATATTCCTTCTACCCTTTTCAAGATCCTCGCCACACAAGTCATTATTTGATTTTTTCAGGTAGCTCTATGACTTGGTTTCACATATCAAATCAGACATAGAATTTGAAAACATCCTTGTGTACTCTGGTCAGCATGATGCTTACCATACAGCTGAGACTCTGATTATTATAATCTTTTTTTTTTTACACTGTGAGGGTCAGTAAGTGTTTATAAAAATCTTTGAATGCCTATATTACATATAACAGTGAAAAAATACTACAAATTAAACTCCAGTTACCAGGTTATCAGATATATCAAGCTGTATCAGTTAGGTCATCAGACCATTGTATGACAACTGCATTCCAACAAAGTAGTTTAGAGTTAAGCATCAAAATAATTTGTGAATATATTTTTAAACCATTTATCTAAATGATAAGAAATAACTTATACATCTCACTCCTCTCTTCCCAAATCCATCTTGAAAGCTACAAAGTATCTGATTAATATTTTAGGATTTTGTAATTTCTGAAAATAATAAAACTTGGAGATAAAAGTACCTTTTGGACACTGCATAATTAGGAGCACACTCCCTCCTACATTCATTAAAACAGAGCTACTTGTGAAGCACTTGTACAGGAAGTTATTACTCACTGTTTTTCATTTTCCTATGGTGCAAATCATCGAGGAAGCAGCATCTACACCACCCAAAGGTCTGGTGCAATGTGAATGTCAGAAAGCACGTGCTGCCTGCAGCGCTGTCATAATAAGATGGACTGGATATGAAATTCTGTATCTTGGAAGGTTGCTCTCATCACTTAAGTGATAAAAAGCAACCATGGTATTCAAAATTTCCCTCTAATTCAGATTTTTAGGAGATCAGTGTGTATATGGTGAGACTGGCTGGCCAGCGGTACTGTGACAAAGACAAGGACTTTCTGAAGCTCCGTGCTGTGGCTGCGATGTGCCTCGGACTTGTCGCCTCTTGGAGTGCCTGGCGTCTCGAGCTCTGTCATTTTAAAGCTGTCTGAGCTACAGGAGGCCTAAAAGTGCTGTGCCAAGGACATCGTGATAGCCTTCTCCCGTGACTCCTGCGGTTTAAATGCCTTATCTCATAGGCTTATTTTACTGTAACTGACATGAGTTGCTGATAAATGAAGACATCATTATGGCACACCACACCACGGCAAAATACAAGGTAGCAAACCAGCCCAAATCTTACTCAGCCTTCCTGCTTGGACTTGCACTTGACTAAAATCACAGAGCAAGGTGGCACAGTCGATTGACAGTTACAGCAGAGAGCTGAGACAGCCTGGCAGTCTCCCTTTAAAGGCAGTATTTTCTCTGGTATACTTTCTGCTAGTCTGTATGCATGGAGTCAGAGTGGTCCAGCTTGTGATGTCTCTTCTCTCTCTCATATTTCAGCAGGCACAGGGCTGGCATCACTGGCAAGAAGAGCCAAGCTGCTCTAAATGAAGCTGCTTTGGTTGCAGAGGCTGCAGAGCCCTGTTAATGCATCGCTCACTGATTTACTCCCTCTCTCACTGAAGAAACTAGGCTAGGTATACAGTATTTCTGCATGGAGAAAAATTATGCAGCGCAGATGTAGTGTGTGAGATGTCTGAGTGTCTTTAAGCAATACGTAATGCTTGGCTTTAGGATTTAATATTTCATTAGCTTTTTACTTCTGTTCCACCTCCCAACGTGTAATTCCCCATATACATTCTGTCTAGAAATTTACTGATTTCTAAGAACTTACTGCCATTTGCTTACAAAGTAAATATTGTGTGAAAAATTCAATTGTATGAAAAAAAGCATTTCATTCTTATTTGATAAACAAGGAACCTAAAGACAAAGCTGTAACTCAAAACTTATATGAAGATGTGATAGAATCAATCTTAAATAGACTGCATTACTTTTATTCTTTTTTTTTTATTATTTAAGCCCAAATTCATTAATAAACCACAAGAGCACAAATTATTCAAAGCACATCCATCATTTAAATTGAGTTTACATGTGTTTTGCATCACTGGAGCAGCACAGAACAGAGAAAGCACGCTAGGGAACTCGCGTTAGTTTGGAGGAGCCATACTCAGCTGAGGCCCGGGTAACGCGGTGGCTGGGCAGGAGAAGCAGCGCAGACCCCAGGTTCCTCTGGTTTTGCGCTTTAGGGGTTCTCCTAGGTTCCTGCCACAGTCACACTGTGTGGCTGCTCCCTTTGCGCACGTTAAGAGACAGCAGCAGTGCCAAGGGAAACCTTCTGAGAACAGATACCCGACGTCGGGTCACAACACAAAATTTTTGCAGAAAAGATCTCTCTGAATTGGCTAACTGGCTGGAGGACTGGAGTGAGACGTGTGTGCAGAACCCTATCTCCAACCCACTGTAGCCAAGACCTGCAGGGGTGCCCAGCTGAAGGGCTGAGGTCTTTCGGAGGGTGAAGCATGGCGCCCCAGGAGCAAAACTGCTGACACAAGCCCACTTACAGCCGGTGTAGTTACAGCCATTAGCTACAAACCTGAATAGCTCAACTTAATTACAACTTAATCTAGTCATTTGTTTTTATACCCTATACACAAGCTTTTAACTAATTAACAGTATGGAAAGTCTCATTGCATTATTTCATTGTTAAGACTACTTAGGACAAAGAATAGGTCAACATAAATGCTAAATTTGTTGAAGGATTTAATTTATATCTAATTTTAACTCGAGCCAATTAGCATATGAATTTTGCATTCTTAGACAACTCATTCTGTATTCACAGAATAAGCACTACAGGTACAGTGAGGGTATATTTTTAATTAAAAAAGCTGCAGCTGAAACTTCGATACAAGTGCAAAATGAATCCCTACCTGACATCATGGAGGCATGATCAGGAGGGAGCTAATAAGGAACATCTCTGTAAGAGTGAATGCTGTTTCACTTAGTACACTTCTAGCATATTCATAAGAATTTCCATATGTTTTGTACTTAAGGGCATGCATGTGAAGCATACAAGCAAGAAAGGACTATTTAAAAGATGCTAGGACTGTAAAATGTATTCAAGCTAATATATTTCCTGTGAAGGAAACATATATACTATATATAGATGTTTTGCCACATATGTATATACACACATATATACACATATATGCCACTTATAAGTGGAAAATCATTCTCACATTTAATTTGAGACTGGTTGAAGTCTGAGACTGGCTGACATCCCTCCTATCCTGTCCTCCAAATGATACCACTCAGTCTCTTCTTCTTTTAGTCTTTTGGGACATGAGGATTACTGCATCTGAGGTTCCCAGTATTTTATTTGTTGTGAGGGATTTCACAGCTCATGTGGGTTTCTACCACTCTCCACTTGTCCACACTCTGCTGTGGATTGTACTGGTCCAAGTTGTGTCTGCTGCTGATTTCAAACTGTGAGAACTTCTGGGTCTTTGGGTCCGGTTTGTGCTTTTGTAGCCCCCGGTCTCTTATTCCTCCTTCTTCCTAATCTAAGAAAGACTACCAGCGAGATGGGGAAGCTTTCTGCAATGTTGGTCTGATCAATGCTAGCGCTCCTCAAGTGTGATTCCAACTCAGTAGTACTCTTGGGGAGAAGAATGTGTGTCACAGCTCCTTCCAAGTCAGTTAGATTTTAGTGGACATTTAAACTTTACTTATGAAACTATGCATGTTGCTCAAACATGCACAACCTTGTAATGAACATTACACAGAACAATCAGAAGTGATGCTAATTTAAATGTACAGAGTTCATAGGTATATGTCCCTTGACACATACCTTGCCTTTTGTATTTAGTATACTTCCTAAAAATGAAGAATTTCAGTTTGAGAATAAAACATTTCATCTTCTTTTCAGGGTAGAGAGAAAACTGGAGTAGGGCAGGGAATTTTTCACCAAGCTATCAGTCAGATTTCAATTCAAATCAATAGTGCAAGGAGTTAATTTTCAACAGACAGCATTTCAGTAGCCTTCTTGAAATGAGTCCATAGGTTCAGGGCAATTCTTTGTGCACAAGTGTCCATGTTGCACGACAAGAAAAAGAATGACTGTTCATATCTGTAGATTTCAACATAGAGACAGAGGGCTGAACATGTCTGGCTGTACACCCCTAGGTAGACCTCTCGGCTCAGAGACAGATAAAATGAAGGGACCTGAACTGCCAGCGCTGTACCTGCTCTGGTGCGAGAGGACGCTCCTAGCACCTTGTACAGACACTCTGCGCGCTCCTTGTCACACACGAAAGCTATGGAGCACTGAATGAAATCATAGGGCAGCAGGTTCATAGCAAACCAAAGGAAGTACATTTTCACACAGAAGGTAATTAAATTGTGGTGCTCATTGCCACAGAATGTGTTTGAGACAAGTATAAATGGATGAAAAACAGGAAGTAGAGAAATTCAAGGGCTTATTAAATATGATGGTCTGGGAGCAAACCCCAGTTTAAGAAATCCCTGTACTATGGTTTGCTGGAACTTGAAAGGATATACCAGGAAAAGACTGCAGTATACCAATCCTCTTTCTTACATTTTTCTCCCTCCAGCATCTGCTAATGACTACAGTCAGAGCCAGGATATTGGACTAGATGTCCAACTCACTATAGCAATTTTTTTGATCGTATGCTTTTAATCAAATTATGTTCTTATTTTGGCTACTTAAAAGGATCTAGGGCCCTAATGGAGAAAGGCATTTAAATGTCCAACGCTTGCGTATTTTAGGAAGGTAAGTACTTGTGTGTATCGTCTTAGGCCGTAAACTTACTGGGGTAGGGCATGTGTATCTTTTATTAAGACTTTACTTATTTTGAGTATGAACTCTAACAAAAATACTTATCTGATAACAGTGTAACGCTGTTTCTTTATAAAGGTTAAGTAATTTGTTTGCCTAAACGTCTTGTGCCACAGGGAAATACCCTAGTGATTTACGTAAGGACGATGACACTAGCATCCACTGATGTGCAAAAGAATGATTTTCCTTTCTGTAACTCCCCACTTTTGTAATGCATGAATATTACATTTGTAGAAAGCTATTTATCACCTGTTACCCATCACACTATCGCCATTCAATATGTAACTTATATTTACCTAGCAGGGTATCTGAGATTTCAACCATCTTGCAAAAGCGTCTGGCTGCAAACCTATGACACATGTTGGTGAAAATCCAGATGTGGAAATGAAGAAGCCAAATGCCGAAAATCCTAAATGTTACACCTGCCAGCTCTAAGCCTGACAGGGCGCGTGAGGTTTCCTTCTCAAGCCAGAAGAAGAGGTGGCTATAAATCGTGGAGCAGTGGGCTGGCAGCCGAGCCGGCCTGGCAATCTCAGCTCCCGCAGCTGCGGGCGGTTTCATCCCCGGGAGAGGCGGGGAGCCGCAGGAGCAGCGGGTGCCGGCGGCTGGGCAGCGCCACAGCATCCCCCGCCGCAGCACCAGCAACCGGCGGCACCGGGGTTTCCCCGGCCGCAGGGAAACCCCCGCGCTGCTCGGAGCCGCCGCTGCGCTCCCCCCTGCCGGGATCGGGGTCGGGAGCATCTCCCTCCCCGCCCGGCCACCTGCTCCCCCCGCCCCGCAGCCCGCCGACATTTCCACGGGAGGAGGCCGGGGCCGCGGGGCGGCGGTGCCGCAGGGCAGGGCAGGGGGGGGCGGAG
>WHYT01014469.1:199125-223820 GCA_009806455.1 Tetrax tetrax | reverse complement strand
TTTTCACTCTCCCTTTCTCCTCCATTTCAGCCCCTTTCCTGGATCGGGCTGAGCCATAGATAGATACGTCTGGGTATTGTTAGCCCAGTCTGACCTACTTCTTTCCCTCCCCTTGGCCCTGTGTTATGGATGCTGGTGCTATGGAAACCTGGGGGACATGCCAGGGGCCACCAGCTGCACCCTCCTCTCCCAGCCCCACAGGCCCTTCCCCTCCCAAAGAAAGTTAGCAGTGCTGCTTCCGGGGGAAATTCAAGGGTGTGCTCTTTTTGTCCCACCAAGCCGTGCTCTGGAAGAACTGGGGTGCTCTTCCATGGGCTTGGGTGCATGGGTGCGTTTTTTATAGAATTGTAGAATCATAGAACAGTTTGGGTTGGAAGGGACCTGTAAATCCCACCCAGCCCAACCCCCCTGCACGGAGCAGGGACATCTCCAACCGGATCAGGTTGCTCAGAGCCCCGTCCAACCTGGCCTGGAATATTTCCAGGGATGGGGCATCCACCGCCTCTCTGGGCAACCTGGGCCAGTGTTCCACCACCATCACTGTTAATAATTTTTTCCTTATATCCAGTCTGAGTCTATCTCCCTCTATTTTAAAACCAGTACTCCTTGTCCTATCACAATGGATTCTACTGAAGAGTTTCTCCCCATCTTTCCTGTTGGCCCCCTTTAGGTACCAGAAGGCTGCTATCAGGTCTCCCCAGAGCCTCCTCTTCTCCAGGCTGAACAGCCCCAGCTCTCAGCCTGTCCTCACAGGAGAGGTGCTCCAGCCCTCTCATCATCCTCGTGGCCTGCGAGTCAGCATTTCCCCAGTCCCAGGGCAGTGTTTCGTGCTGGGGGCCACGTGTAAACCCACTGGTGTCTGCGCACGAGACCTGTCTGTGCACGTATCCTGCACGGGCCGTCAAGTGATGGGTAGGAAAGTACACCTGGGCGCCCTTGAAGTTTTCGAGATAAGCTACGGCCTTCTGCAACGTGGCTAGGTTCCTGTGAACACAGAAATGGGAACGATCCGGATGGCAGTTGCTTCGTCACGGGGAGAGAGCTGTGCACTGTCACGTCACTCGTTTTCTCGCGTGGGAACAAGCCCCGTTGGGGGACAGAGGCTTGTTTACAAGTTCAGCCTCTGCGTTTCTTAGGATAAAACAGTTCTTGCTGGTTCTGCAGGTTTCCTTTGCTCTCTGCTGGGAGGCTGTGGCTGTATCCAAGGGGATTTGCTTCCAAATATCTCACGTGAAAACTTTTCCTCCCCGTTGCTGACACTGATCCAGCAGCCGTAAGGGGAGGGAGCAGGAAGGAGCCCGGGAATTTGCGAAGCCCTTGCAGAGGGCTCTTGTGTCTGTCAGAAGCCGTCTCCAGGAGATTTCCGGAATGCTCCAGGACTCCCCACACCCCAATAACCTTAGCACCGGGGCCTGGCAGGTATAATAATAATACTGGAAGCACTGGGTTTGCGCCTGAGTGCCGCCACGGCTCTGGGTGCAGCAGGGCATCTGCCCTGGGCACCTCTCGGGGTGCAAAAATTGATCCCGACATTCCCAGACTCCCTCCGTTCCCCCGATCCCAGCTGCCCCCCCCGCCCCGTCCCACGCCTTTCCCGGCCGCGTGGCACCGGCGCCCTCTCCCGAGGGGAGCGGCCCGGGGACGCCCGGGATCCTTCGGCTGGGTCGCCGTTAGGCTCGGGCTGACGGGACGGGCTGGACGGTGACCCCGCAGCCGCCGGACCTCGGGATGGCAGGGACAGAGCCTGTCCCGGGCCAAACCTGGCTCCTCAGCATCCCTGCAGCGGATGCCCGGTGGGCAGAGCGGTTTCATACGGCATCGGTGCATCGCGCTGTGCGGCAGCAGCATCGCGAATCCGGTAAAATCCTGACAGCAGCAGCTGCATCAGTTATGAAGTAGCAGAAGTAATGAAGTCAATTATGAAGGAGCAGAATAATGACGGCATGGAGAGGAGGAGCTTTCCTTCTGCGAGAGGCACCTGAAATGACCTGACATGAGTTTTTTCGGTGACAACACCAGTGATGGCAGGCAGCCGGGGCCAGAGCCCGCCTTGTGCTGCACCAAGATTTGTAATGGTCCTCTGCACATCCAGGGGGAGAAGCTGGCTTGCCACAGCCCGGCTGCTGAATCATTAATTTCCCTCCTCTGAGTCATTCTGCAGCCCTGTCACATGCAGACAGAGCAGGGACAAGCGGGGCTGAGGCAAGCAGGGGCTCCAGGCCGATACGACGGGGTCAGAAAACAGGTTGCAGGGTAAGAGATGGACGTTGTGGTTGCAGGGGCGGTGAGCGCCAGCTTGGACTAATCCAGGACAGCGGGGGTTTGACATGGAGCCAGGACCTGCACCGGCAGCTGGGCTGGTCCTTCTGTATTACCCTTCTGGGAGGGGACTGGTTATGCTAGTAAAAAGGTGAGGACTGAGAATTAACTTCAGGAGATGGTAAGACGTGTTAATGGAAAGGCCAAGGAAAATCTCACTGGGGGCAGGTGGCATGTCTCTTCCTCCTTGGCCTTGCTAAGGCATAGCCAGGGTTAAACAACACTCAGCCTTTTTCCAAGTGTTTTACCAAAGCTGCTAGAAAAAAAAAAAAAAAGTCGTTTTGTTGTTGTTTATCTTGCTGTGACACTTGGGGATTCCTGTGAGGATGGGGCCCCGCTGCACTGAAAACTTTGCAGAGGCAAGTGCTGTACAGTTATTTCTCTTTGGATTTAGCCTTCCCCTGCAGTTTTTTCCAACTTCAACGCGGCAGCACGACTCCAAGGCAGGAGAGTCCAAAAGGGAAATGGACCGAGGGCTTTGCTGGACAAGCCAATTTAAAATGCAGGGCAGGAAATGAAGCAATATGAAAAATTAATCACTTCTTCCCAAAAACCCCTCCCTTTTGTTCTTACAGTCTAGATAGGCAAACTGCTGAGGAAGGGAGGGAGGACGGCAGGCTTTAAAATGTGGTTAGACTGGCAGCATGTTCATGCAGTTATTTTCATTCTCAGGTTTGGCGTGAAATCCCGCCGTGACGATGGCACGGAGCACTGGTGTTTTCTGAGCTGTGTCACGGACCAATGGCCAAAAGCATCAGCCTGTGGAATGCTGAACTCCCGTGAAAATCCAGCCCTTCCTGCTGCAGGAGCGCCAAGCCCGGAGGGGACCTTGAGCACCGGCCAAACCACCCAGCAGGGACCACTGCTCAGCCCCCAGTCCGGGAGCTCAGCACCTCTGAAAATCAGCTTCTCCCTGCTCAGAGCCCTCCTCCCACGGGACGTAGGCTCACAGGCTGCATTGCACTGCACGCCAGGGAAACCGAGGCAGCCGCCTTGTGCTCAAGCACGCGGGTTTTTATTCTCTGCTAATTGCAGACCCACAAGGAGACACCCAGCACTGCAAGCTCAGTGCCTTTTTATTTGTGCACATTGTCTCTCCGTGGTATTCAAGTTACACATGCAGTAGCGGTTACGGGTTTGCACAGCGTGATCTACAATATCGCCCATGGGCAAGGGCTGACACCACCATTACGAGCGCACTGACGGACTTTCGCACGTGTTTGTGGCTGCTCCTCTCTATCCCTTGCCTCTTTTGTTTTGCCTCAGCCCACACTGGTTTCAAACAAATGCCTTTCCTAGGTGTGGGCCTTGGAAAACTGGCACGAACCCACATTTGGTGCCTGGGCTGAAGGCAGAGCTGCTGGAGGAAGGGGAAAACATGGTGATTCTCCAGGGCAGCTCACCGGGAAGCTCAGGCTGAGATGAGTTCACTTTTATGTGTTCAGTTTTCCTAAAATTCTCCTTGTTCTGGAGCGTTGCTGTTTCTGCATCAGGCATGATGGAACTGCCAGACTTGGCAGGGAAAAATACCTCCTGAAGAGCTCAGCGGTTCATGGTGGTGCTGGGCAGTGTGGAGGGAGCTGTTAAAAACTCAGGTGAGGGTGGATTTGTCACTTGTGCTGTGGTAGGTACAGCCAGCCTGTTAACACGGCCAGGAGGGAGCAGGACTCTAAGGCGAGGACACCGACGAGGGGTAGAGGAGCAGGTCATGCTGTGAGAAGCTGGAGGATGTTCAGCCCCACGTAGTGAGAGAGGAAGAAATGCAAGATGCCCAGAGCTGATGCTGCAACGAGAATCCAGAGAACTCCAGCGCTGAAGTATATCGGGGTGAGCCTGGTGAAGGAGAGGGAGCCTGCTGAGACCGAGCATCGCCGCTCTCCCCCAGGAGTGGTCCCTTCCTCCCTGGAGAAGAAGGGTGGAAAGGCAGCCCCTGACTGTCCCCCATGCCCTACGTGGGGTCCCATGCCCTGCTCCCACCTCGAGGGAGCTCACACACCCTCAAGCGCTCAGGGCAGCTCCAGCCTTGCCCCTTTTCCGTGTCTCTGGCCTGAGCCCTGTACCCATGCCCACACTGTGCCCTGGTGAGAGCCTGGCAAGGCTGAGTCACGCAGGGACCCCCGAAGCAGCCAGAGAGTCCCTGGCAGCCCAAGCTTCCCCCAAGCAGATTATGTTCCCAAATAGAAACCCCCAGGGTTACCACGTACTCCAGGCTGGCAGAGGCGTTTACCTTTCTGAGGACGATGCCCTGTATCCTGTAAAGTAGCAGTAGCGGGCGTAGAGATAGAGCAGACCCAAAGCTGCAGCCAGACCTGCAGTGAAAGACATCACAATGACCACCTCCAAAGGTTTTTTTTTAGAGCTACTTTGAGCCAAGCAGGTAGCCCAAAGTGGAGGAACAGAGGCTCTGTGTCCTCTGGCTCTACCCTCCCATCAGAGACAGAATTACCGCCTAATTTATTGCTCAGAAGGGGAGCGCGACCTGAGGACTGAGCCAGCACTCAGGGGAACGGATCCAGTGACAAACCAGGAAACAGGCTGTTCTCACCTTGATGGAAGAAGAGCCCAGCCTGCCACAGAAGTGCCAGGAAAATGGGAAAGTATTCAGAGGAGTTCACCCTGTCAGGAAAGAGGGAGGTTGTAAACAAGGGAAAAGAGGAAGATCTTCCTTTTTTGCTTCCCCAAGCAATTTCCGGAGGCTGTAGACTGTTGCTTTTTAGAGCTGATATCATCATAAAAAGCCTCCAGACTTGCACCTTGCCCCACAGTTACCATCCCACCTTGAGTCACAGGAATTAAACAGCGGAAGGAACTGGGTCTCCAGGGCACAATGAATTAATTAAAAGATGCCCAGGTCAGACCGTGTACGGAAAGGCTCCGTGACCCACCCCCCACTGCCCCTTCCCCAGTGCTGCAGCTGAAACCCCGCTGTAAAAGCCCCAGAGCCACAAGGAAAGTCTGCCCCAGCAGGATGCAGACACGCTGAGGATGAAGCGCGTCTTCAGCAGATAAGGCCAGAGCAGCTTGAGCTTTGTGCAGGAGCAGGAGGCAGCACCTGGCTGTTTGGGCTGTCTGTCCAGCTGTGCCCTGGCCACCCCAAAGGCAAAGCAGTAGGACCAAGAGATGTTGGATGAGGCTGAGTCCAGGCTTGCAAAGGAGCAGAGAAGGGGATGGCTGAGGGGATGCTGGGATGCTGCTCCTGCTGTGGGGATGCTTTGTTTTCAGTGCTCAGCTACAGCAGAAGTGGGAGCTTCCTCCTTCTCTGCCTCCCCACTGCAGCCCTAGCAAGAAGTCACAGCAGAGATGCTGGATTGCGGCTATCCCTGTCCCAGCCGCAGCCGAGATCTCTCTGGGAGCTTGTCCCTCCCAGCGAGCGAAGTTCAGAGCAGGGCTGAAGCTGCCTGAGGCTTTGACACCGCTTGGCTAAAACCAGCCTAAGACTCAGGCACCCACAACTTTGTCTTTAGCAGCCCTACACTCTACAGCAGAGATTTCTGTGTGGTTTCTACCAGCAGTGGCTGGTGTGTTTAGGACTCATGAGCCAACACAGTCTTGATCTGACTCTTAAGCCCATTAACGTAACCCCAAGGGAAGTGAGTAACTGCTGAATTACAGTCCCAAGAAATGAATGGTGAAGCAGGGGAGGGGCAGTGCCGTTAGACATGAGATCTGGCAAGCATCTTCTAAGAGGAATTTCTTACTGTGCTCGAAAGATCCTCTCAAATTCAGGTGGGCCTGAGATCTTTGGAGGAGAAATGCCAAACACCCTCCTGGCATAGATCACCTGGAGGAAGAAGTAGGCTGCAGCAAAAAAGAGAAAAGTAGCAGTGGTCAGTCCTCTGGCTGGGAACAGTGGGGCCAGGAGATGGCCAGAGGTAGGGGCAAAAGTCCTGTGGTCTCCTCCTAACCTTGCACCCTGGCATAGCAGAGAAAGCTGGACAAAAATCCCAGATTAAGTTCAGACGAGGACAAGGAATGACCCAGTGCAACAGCGAAACAAGGAGTACGCAGTCACATACCACCAGTGGATATCTGCTTTGTCCCTTGTGTAATTAACAGATCATCTGTTATCTATAGAAATTGTTACACAGTCCAGCTGCACTTTGTTGCTGCCCATTTTAAGGTTTTTTCAATCTTTAATTTTTTCCCTTTCTAAATCCTGAGAGCTGAGTAGGGCAGTAACTGACGCCACAGGTAAGCCCCCAGACACTGAATTAAATTGTCATGCAATGTGGAACCACGGCTGGGAGATGTGTCATGTGCCCCACTGCAGCCCATTCTTCCACCTTTCCACACTACAGTGCTCATTGCATGCTGATGTCTACACAAACCTCAGGAACTGCTGTAAATCCATTTCTCAAAGAAAGAAAGTCTACATATTTGCAGAGAAAATCTAAGAAGAACTTTCTGAACTGAGGAGGTAGGTCAGTTCAGAGGAAGAGCTTCCCAGGCACTCGTTTTGTTGAGTACTTTTCAAAACCCAGACAAGATATTAGTCCACTGTCTGAAAAGCAGAGAAGTGCCAGTGCAACAGCAGAAACAAAATATGAAAATATGGAAGTGAAAGAAAATCAATGGAGGTACAGTAGACTGTACCAGCAAGTATTTGGGCATGTGCCTCTGACGGTCCCTACCTTGCTCCACGACTCCCAGGACTGTCACGGCAGCCAGCAGATGAATCTGATCCAACATACTGACTCTTCCAGCCCCTAGAAAATCTAATTTCTCAATCAGAAGCTCCTCTGACCACGTTTAGTCCTTGCTGATGTGGCAGCCAGCAGCAGTAGCTGGCAGCATAGGTTTGGTTTAATTGAACAGGGAAGATTTCTAGTGCTTAAAACCAGGAGGAGTCTGGCTTGCCCATTACCATATGTGCCGTGGAAATGTGAATCAGCAGAGAGAGATCTAATAAAAAATGGAGTCTTTCCGTTCCCACCCTCCCTTTTCCAGGAATGAGTTATGAGGAAGTGGGAAAGCCAGCAGAGAGCCAACATATAAGAGAGGGGAATTGGGAGCTGAATGCAGCGACAAGCCTCAACAGCCCAGCAACACGGTCCTCCTGGGGCATCTGGTTTAAAAATGCTCCTCACAAAGGCTGGTGCACATCCCTCGTGCTGATCTTGCGTGAGAAACCGCAGCCCCGCTTGGGCTGCTCTGCACCGCTCCAGCATTAGGACAGGCAGCGTTTCACGGGACGCGTTACTGTCCGCAGAGATTCTGGAAAGAGTGCGCTGGGCACGGAGCACAACTTACGGCCATCACACTGAGACAGCATCAAATAAAGCCCCCAAGTGAAAAACCCACTGCAGCGGTAAGAGAGGATGTGATAAAGCATAAAAGGTACAGATCTGTCTTGCATGCTGATACTTTATTTGGGGATGGGTCCCGCAGGATGATTGTCAGATACTGAGAGGGTTGCAGAGCTGAACCTCGTACTGGAAAGGCTGGGAGCTGTGTATTTAAGGCTTCTGATCAATCTTCAGCCAAATTAACTCTCACGGTAAACACCAGAGAGAGTTCTGTGTGGGTGAAAACCTGCAGAATTCGTCAGGATATGGCAAAAGGAAAATGATGTTTTCCCATCAGGAGGGACATTCCTGTCGCAAAGCTGGCACAGCTGCGAGCTGCTGAGACTGTTGGCTTTGTTTCTTTCTCCTCCCTTCATTTGAAGAATTTTCCCTTCAGAACAGGGAAAAAGGAAAGCGAGTTAAGACAAAGTGATTGTTTGGTTCCAGTTCTCTGCCTCTTCATAAGGGACAAAGGCACCCGAAGAGGCCATAACAATGTCCCAGCTTAGTATTTCTTCAAATATCAAACACAGACACTGCAATTTTTCAAGCACCAGCTGTAAGATTAATTCTTTCATCTCAGAATTGGTCCTCTTTCATTCCAGTGACTGTTTAGAAATACCAGGAACATTGTGTTTTCGTTTTCTTCCATTTAGCTGTCAAAGAAATGAAGGACTTTCCTGTGCCAGCTCACAAAGGGCAGAGGTCTCGCGGTGCTTAATGACATTTGGTTTCCCTCTGCTCCTGTCTGATTACAGCCCGCCAGCAAAGAAAATACAAAGCAAAATAACCAAACAAAATAGATCGAAGCTTACACCTTCCCTGGATGACAGTGCAGTGTAACCTGCATCAAAAGTGTCAAATATGCGTAAGGAAACCCGGGCCAGGAGGAGCTGCAAAGGCTGGCACAGAGCACTCCCGCTCCCCAGATCACTCTTCTACTATAATCTAGCGTAATCTAAATATAATAAAGGCTAGTGGAAACATGAATGAATAAACAAGCACAGATGTCTCTCCCCTCCTCCTCCCTCCGCCATAAACACAATTTTCCAGGCCGTCTTTACCTCCTGAAGGGCACAATGTTTTTCTTATCCCTGTTTGTCACCATCGGAACTCGCCTGAGTTTCCATCCTCACTCAGTGTTGGCAAGGAGCAGACACAAATTCTGTCTTCCCAGCACCAAATGCCATTCAATGGCAGGACTGTCACCGCCGGACAGCCTTAGCATCCTGCAGACCACAGTGGCCATCAGCATCCCTGTGTAGGGGATGCCAGGGCAGGCTCCGGCCGGTAGACACAGCCCCCGTCACCACTGCAGCCTCCGCCACATTCCTGCCGTTTCAATCCGACATAACGACCACGTAACCGCGTGGTGACTCGGATCACACCACGGATCTGACAGAAAACTCTCCAGGCCACAAGCAAAGGGAGACCACCGCACCCATGGAGGGAGAGGGGCAGGAGGAGCAGCCAGGGTGGGGAGATGGGGACAAGGCATCCCTGCTGTCGTCATCCGCCTGCAATGACGCTGGAATAAGCATATTGCAAAACCTTACCCTCCAAGGCTGATACGGTCAAATTTCCTCCTAAACAAAGACGAGTCCTGCGGTCCCAGGCTCACGTGGGGATGGATTTGCTGAGCAGGAGCTGACGAAACGCTGTCCCCCTCTGCCACTGCCTGGCACCTACTCTGCTCTCTGGGTTACAGCGTCGGAATGTGGCCCAGCATCACAGGGCGGCTGGACCTGGCACGGTCCAAACTCCTCGCACCTCCCACTGAGTCATTGCTAGAAGTGTATTTCTGTGCTCACGGTTGCTTCTGCCAGCTCTTCCTGCAGCCATTAATCCTTTTTGCTTCCTAATTACCAGTGTAGGGCTGCCCTGTGAGCTGGATTGCAACACCAATCGGGATTTAAAATAATCTTGGGAAGAAAAATAAGCAACACAAAAGGCTCAGAGGAGTTTTAAGCAGCCGCAGAGTTTGCAGTATCTAGTACTCCCCAGGAGCAATGAGGCAGGGAGAAGCCAGCAGCGCTGAGTCCAGCACCATTACAGGCAATAACATTCCCCTGGAAATGTATTTCACAAGAGCACAATGGGCCAAGAGCTTTCTGTTAGTGGAAGAGGGAACATTTCGCAGCTGAGCAACTTACCCTTCAGCTGTGAAGCACGGAGGCGCCTTGTCCTTCCAAATGTACTGTAAAAATATGGAAATATTTTCTAGTCTTGTTAGCACTTGTGCTTCCTTTCCCTTCAAATTCTTCTGCAGCCACTGAGCACATCCAACCCCGTGACCACGGGACTGCCTGTGGGAACAGTTAATGTCTTTCTAACAGCCATGTGGGAAAACAAGAGAGGTTTTTTCATTCAAAAGAATGAAAAGCCATACAGGGAAAAAAAAGAAAAAAAAATAAAAAGAAGAAGTTTTTTAGTTGAAGAGAATGAAGGAGAGCTCAGCCCCAAGCACCTGTCTGTTCAATTAACAGCTTGCCCAGGCTGGGACAGTGGGGCCAGCAACACCATTAGAGTCCAGGCCATCCGAGCGTCCCGTATTATCACCGCAGTTTGAACCCTAGGTATCCCGTAGCAGAGTCTCAGGCATCAAATCTTATTACATAAATAATTTATTCAGATGGTACAGCCTGGAAAAATCAGCTGGAGCTGGGCGCCTCCTGGGAGGGAACCAGAACAAAGAAGAAATCTCTGGGTACTTACACCCTTACGATCTGTGCACCCGCCCCTCACGCCTCTTTCACATGCCACTTGGTCCAATTGTGATACTGGTCTGAGATCTTCTAACACCTCATTGGGTTCCTTCTCCATCTCCAGGCAGATCGTTAACTGTTCTCCTGGAGTTGTAGCTGCTGTTGATGGCTGTAGCCTCCTTATCTTCTGGTTTGCCCTGCCCTTGGGGCCTCCCTTTGTGTAACTCCGTGTGAAAGTTAAGTAATTCAGTAAAAGGTTAACAAAAGTTCACAAATTATGGCCTAAGGTTTTGGTGAGTCCAGCTACTCATGGTAAGTAAGCAACGCTAAGCATTCAGTACACCACGTCACATAGCATCGTGCTAGGACCCCAACACCCTAATGCTAAATGATTGACTCTAACTGATCAATTCTATTTCTAACATCTTATTTAAGCTAAATTACCAGTATTTCTTAACAGACATGCCTTCCTGACCTCCCATGCCTGCAGAGCCTTCTGTTAACTCTGACCAACATGTGCTGAGACCTTCCTGGAATTCCTTTATTTTGCAGCTGTAAGAGGAAGGACAAGCTAAAAACATAGCAAGAAGAGGATAATTCATTATTTCATCCCTTATGAAGAGGCATTTGGCCACGTGTGGCCATTCCTAGGAAGCAAAAACAGCTGCAGGTGATTTCTGCTCTGCCCTTCCCACCATGGGTCCCAGCAAGGCACAAGCTGGCTTAGATCTTCTGAACGTTTTGAAATGTGTCCTGGGTTCTGCATGTTGCAATAAGCATAAAAAATGTTGCATTACAAGAATTACCATGTCTTCCTAAAACGTGCATCTATACAGAGGCCCCTTCTTTCAGACAGTAAAATAGCAGGTGGTTGGTTTTGCCAGCAACATCCAGGCTGGGATTATGTGAAGCATCCCTCGGAGTACAAACTCAGTATATATCGGAGATGCGCGTTAGTCTGTTGATCTAGATGGATTTCAGACAGATGTTCCTGAGATTTCCCTACCTGTGACATATCAAAGAGGTCACGTGAATGTTCTCAAATGATGAGGTATAGCAAAATTTGTAAGAGCCAAACCAATCTCTGGGCTGCTTTAACGTGCTGCTTGAATGCCACTGTGTGGAGCAGGACCGTGGCCAAGCGCTCCTGTTGACGGTGCTCCTCGCCTCAGTAAAGGTGAAGGGCTTCATTTAAAGATAAAACAGGGAAAACATTAAAAAACATTTTCTACAAAGCCAGATGGAAAGCAGAGTCTTTGGGAAAGTACATAAATGAGTATATATACTCATGAGTTAGGGATAATTCGGAAAAAAAGAAATTGTAAAGCTTTCTTCTCCAGGAATTTGGTGAGCTTTATCTGTATGCATATTAAATTTGACTAGAGGGCACATCAGTATAAAAGCAATGCCAAAATTCTCCCCTTAACCCATTATCAAAAGGCACTAATACATGCAAATGAATAATGCTGCTTTCTTCTATGGTCAACATCTGTTAAAAATATTAAAACAGGCAAATTCAATCCTTCTCTTGTCCTGCCTTGTTATTGTCACATGAGGAAACTCCTTTCCATGTGTTTTGCCAATTTTCCTCCTCCCTGTTCAGCAGAATGTCAGAAATAGCAAATAAACAGAAAAAGAACAATGCCAGAAAGGCAACCTGACTTCTGGCTAGCTGGAAGAAGAGTGACACTCTGGAGCGATAAGTGCATACGGCAGGGAGGGGGAGGATTTCCCTTTGCGAAGGGACAAACAAGCCTTTCAAACATCTTTGGCAGCTCTTATGTTAACAGACACTTAGTATTATCCTATAATGATGTGGGGAAAAAATTGCACAGCTACAGGGTACATCGAAATACATCAAAGGCTGAAGAGTGGTCATGGAGTGCAGGTTCCCTTTCCGTAAATTACAGGAGTGAAGAAATAGAGCTATTTAGCTTTTCTATCTTGTTTAGACGAGAAAGCCGGATGCCAGCCAGCCCTACTCGGTTATGAAACAGAGTTGGGCAGGGCATTGGAGAGGGGTTGAACAAGAGCAGCTCTAAGAAGACATTTTTTTAGGGAGGAGATTGGCATTCTTGATAGATCTCTGGCGAAGGAGAGACCCTTGGCTTGCCAGGCACGGGGGAAGAGTTCGGGGAATTTGCCTGAACTGAGGAGGTGCTGTGTAGGGTCGGATCTGCATGGATGGGGCAAGTCAGGAGGGCAGTGGTCCCACTGCTGTTATGGTGACTTTTCATACCAAGATCCTCTCCCATGAGGGGCTAAGGGAAAGGAGGAGTTATGACATGGCCATCTCCGGGCTGTGTCTGTCCCTGTCACCCTCAGCGGAGCAGCTCTGCTCTCCTTGCTTGGCACTGTGGGACTGTTCCTGGTGGGACCGGCATCCTGCTGAGCATCCTGCCCCGTGTCACCTCAGCCATCACCCCAGGCCATGGCTGAGCCGGACAAACACAGGAGGTGAGACCACAGAGACTCCATCCATTGGCACGGGACAAGGCTGGCAGAAGAGCTCATCTGAGGGCAGAAGGTGCTGGCGGCAGCACAGCTGGATGCATTAGGAGACAGATGGATGTTTCCGTAAGGTCCTCTGACATCGATGGTGTTAAAAGGTTTTGAAATACATCTTTGGAAGGAATCAAAGGCAGACGCTGTGGATGAGAGCAGGTCATGGTTTAGACTGTTGTTCTTTGAACTCTTTAGCTCTCGTGCCTCCAGAAGATGCCCTGAGTGATGTGTCCGAGGGGATGGGGCAGCGTGGCAGGGAATGGAGCCCGGGTACCGGGTGGGATGATGCTGGCGAGGGGTACACACACTGTGCTGCACCTGCAAGCGCAGTGTAAGCAGAAGAGGCTGCCTGGGTCACATAAACAGCTGAGCCCAGAGGAACGTGAATGGGCTCTGTCCCTTCTCCTGTCTCCGAAGAAGTTAAACAGAGCTGGCCTCCGCATCTCCTGCTGGCACAGGACCAGGGAGCTGGTGGCAGCCACGGGTTATGGGGGCAAGACGTGAGTCTGGGAGGGGATGGGTTTCTGGTTACGGGCTGTTAATTCTTGTAGCCTTTGTGCGTCAGAGCCTGGCTGAGGTCGAGCTGACCTGGGCGTACTCAACAGCGGTGGCAGCTGTGGGAAGAGTGGCACTGGGGATGGTCCCTGGGGAGAGCTGCTACGGGAGCACATGGAGCCCAGACACCGCAGGAAGGCTGACCCGGCTTTGCTGTCCACCATCAAGAGCAGATAATTCCTATCAACCATGTCTTAAGTTGGGAGGCTCCTTCTGAGCCTTTCCCTTTCTGTCCCCCCTCCTGGCTTGCAAAGCTGGGCCAAGAGCAGTCCCAGAGGTGCCACTGGGACCAAGCACCCATCCTGACATGGCTCTTCTTCCAGCACCTTCTCAGCAACTTCAGCCTCTCCAGCTACCGGGGTGCTGGCCCACAGAGGCAGGCAGCCAGGGGCTGTGTCATGGGAAGTCAGGACAGACAGACGGATAGCCAGGGGCTCTCAGGTATAAAATCTTGCTCTTCCCAGAGGCCTTTGAGAAGCAGTTGATGAGTTCATCAAGAACAGGAGCTTTCGCAAAAGGCGAGAAACCACCTCCCAGCAGTCACAGAGCAGTGACCAATCCCACACTGGGACAAAGGAATTGTTTTAAAACCAGCTGGGTTTATTTTTAGGGTGTGGAATAGTTGCATGATGCAATTGTGTAGAAGAATAGAATGACCAGAAACAGTGCTAAATACCAAAGTTGCCTGCACGCCCTTGCTTTTAACCGCTGGGAGGCTGAAATGACAATTGAAGTGATGTTACTGGGAGGCAGACTGTGTGCCTCTGAAAACCCGGAGGCGGGACGGATGGTGTCTATGAGTGCTCTGACAAGGAGAGGATTCGAGTCACACCAGGCAGTTATTGAGCTCCTGGTTAGAGCTGCGCTACCTGTACTCTGGAGCTCTGCTGGGGAAAAGGGCAGAGAGAACCTGCCGTCATTTGAGGATTTATTGTAACCCTTACACAGGAAGTATTTCATCGCTTCCAGTTTCCTGGCAGTTTCCTGGCATAATTCCACTGCCTTCTTCCAGTGAGGCGCATTCAATGTTTGTTTGAAGGAAAACTTTCTTAGTGATAGGAATCCCTCAGAAGCCATCACACTTTCAATACCTTGTCTGCAAAACACATAGACGTACTCTTTTCGATTTGTGCCTGTGCAAGATGGACAGTACTGGGATGTGGATCCCACTGCCCATTGCATCACACTTAAGGAAACCCACTTTCCAGCACCCACATATCAGCTCTACACTGCACAGGACTGGAATGCTGCCTAATAACTTTGCATATCTTGATGGCAGCCGCTTCCACTAAGCAAATTCTCAGTGCCCAAGTCAGTGCTCGATGCCTCCTGGCTACCCAGGCTTCTGCCTGCAGGACAGCGTCCATCCCTACCTCCGCATGACGGGAGCAGGCTTTTATCTGGGCTCTGGCATGGCAAAGCAGAGTTGAACACAGCACGCAGGAGCTTGGTCTTTGATATTTGAAAGCCCTGATGTCAGTGCTGGTCATTGCAGTTTTACACTGCAATTTAGTCCTTTTGTTTAGCACCTGCAGAAACCCCAAACAGATGCTACGCCCTGTCCAGCTTCAGTGATTACGTGTAACAGCTTGTGCACTTTATTCACTGTCTTGGACCTCTGTTGGAGGACCGGATCGGAATATTCACTGACTCCTCATAGAGGTATGGGTGAACTTCGTTTATTTATCTTTTTCTCACACATTTATAAGGTTCTTGCAGATACATGTGGGGTAAGCAAAGTCATCATTGGTTACATCGCTCCTAGCATGCACTCCTAGCTAAAATAGGATTCGTTAAGTCTCTTTGTTCACGCGCACGGTTCTCTCCACCTGCACCCTGCTTCACGTTCAGCCCCCAGTCACATATACCAGCTGTTTTCCTTCTTCTCAAGGTTGCTTCCTTACTTTCTCAGAGGCGGCCTCATTATTTTCACACAGGTGGCTTCAGTACCTTCTCCCAGGCAGATTCATTACTATCTCACAGGCAGCCTCATTAATGTCCTTGAAGCCTGCTACTCAAAAACATAACAATTCCGTTTGGTCTGGATTGTTCACTAAGTTCCCCTGGCTCTCCAGGCCCAACAGACCTCTCCTCCTGAATATCCCTCTTAAATTTTTGGCTGTTGCTATAGTTCTGCAAATACCAAAGAATAATCTGCCTTGCCCTTTAAGTGGACAAAAGAGCTCTGGTATCTGTGTGACAACTAAGCTTTTGGCAGCAGGAATAACAGCACTAGAAATTAAAAAGAAAAGCAGATTATACAAGAAAGGGATTTAAAGGAGCTCAGTCTCAAATTCCTGCAATTGCCCAAGAGGAGCACTGGTGTCTCACAATCTATTTAAAAGATCTTTCACTAAGCCATGTGCCACAGAAAAAGAATTAGCAATAACCTGTATGACTGCTCATCATTTGCTGATATAATAAGGATATTGCCTGGGCCAAGGCAGCCAAATAGGATTTTAATTCATTGACATCACCAAACCAGTAATTGCTTGCTGTTTGTAACTGCCTGTCTGACAGACCTTCTAGCACAGGCAAGACTGGAAGTGATCAGTATGAAGCAACCAGGGAGCTTCTGGGACTGGTTACAGCCAACCAAGGAAGAAAAATCCTTTCTGTGCCAGTTACCTGTAGCAGGGAAGATGGGCAAGAGAACTGGGATTTCAGCTTGGATCTCTGTTTGGAAAAGTGTGTCCGGAGGAGAATGTGGATGCTCATCTACAAGGGCATTTATTGTACGCTAACTTTAAGGATCAATCTCACCTTTTCCATAAAGAAATGCCAACAGACTATGTTGCAAGGAAAAATATCTTATTTTGTCTGATAAATAGCAGGATGGATGTCAGGCAGACAATAAGGTCCTTACAGAGTTATCGTTAATTCAAGTTTTTTGGGAGTTTTTATTAGGACGCTACTAGTTTCTATAATTTTTAACTTCTGTCAAAGAAGGGTGTGGCTATTCACGGATACCCACTTCAGTCTGTTGGTACAGGACTTATCAGAGACCAGCATTTAGGTTATTACTAAAGCAAACAGAAAAATCTCCATCCATAATTTCCAGAGGTTCAATATTTACAATAGATTAACATCAGCTGCTATCTGCAGACCACTTATTTTTACTCTACTGAAAATGAGTTCAAATTCCTCCCAAAGTCCTCTAATGAGCAACCCTTTCAGTATTTTAACATTTCTTGTACCACTCATCTTCTTAACTCGACATATAAGGGGGTTTAACCAGATATATAAATATAGATTTTTTTTTGTTATGTATGTTTTTGTTACACATAGACTTTTATTATGCATGTAGATACATATATTTACTATACATATACATGTGTTTGGAATAAATGAAAGGAATGAACTGGAAATGTAAAACCAAAATAGTGAGCTTGTCTGATACGCATCTGATAGTTATAATCCACAGTTTCTATGAAGGCAAAGGAGGAGGCAGCTCAGCTGCAAGCCTGTTCATCTCAGTGGGGTTAAAGAATTCAAGCTCTTACCTAGCCTAGTTTCTTGATGGAAAACTAAAGCACCATATTTTTGACTCTGGAATTTGGGTTTGAGAACAGCAACATTCCCTCAGGCACAGCTGATACTTTTATCAGTCTTAATCAGACCTATCTCTTCATTCCTCCTCATTCTTTCGAGTTTCCATTGAACTTGGTAGCAGCTTGCCTTTATAATTTGATCTATTTCTCTCAGTTATAATACTCATCCCATTATTAATTCAAGTCTTGAGTGATACGATCTAACTCTAAGCTATTTGACTTGAAAATGAGAGCAAAGGTTGTCATGTTTCACTAGCGTAACCTTAACCATTCCTTTCACTCTGGTGCCAAGCAGACATTTTCTGTGACTGCCCCTAGACTGCCTTCATTTTCCTATCAGCCCATGTGTCCCACAGCTTCTGTTTGATTTTTTAATAGCCAGTCAGTTCTGAAATACATCCCCACCTCCACACTCTCTTGGGTTTCCACATTAGAAAGCTTCTGCATCTTCTAACTCTGCAGAGAACACTGCACCACTTGTTGCACTTGCACGCAGCCACAGAGCTGCTTTTCAATCCATGACTCACCATTTTCCCTGGAAACATTATCAGAACAGCCATCTTTAGGGTTTTTTTTTAACAATTTCCAACTTTTCAGATGGCTTCAACGAAAACTGGAACGAATAAAGAATAGTGAGAACATCACGCCCTTAGGGCCACACTAATCACCCTCCTGACTCCGAAGCAGAAGAAAACACAGTGGATTCCAGACTCTTCTTTGGTTCACATGCTCTGGCCTTGATCTGCTTTTAAAAAAAGGTTATTTATTTCTGAAATAACACTAAGCGTCATTTCCTTTTATTCTCCCATAATCAAACAGCAGTGGCAGCAGGACCCAAACATGGTAGGGGGGACAGGCTCTACACTTGCCTTGGTCTCAGTCAGGATGGACAGAAATATTTGGTGTTAAATCAATGAGAAACCCAGTTATCAGGTGCCTTGTCTCCATTCTGTCATGTGCAAGCAGCTCCGAAGCAGAGCCCTCGGGCTGACGCTGGGGAGAGCTGCAGACCTCTCACAGGTAGCTTGCCAGTGATGTGGACAACCTTGGCTTCCCATCCAAAGGATTTTCAGATGTCTGCAAAGACAATATGGGCACCACAGGCTGCGTCTCAAGTTCATCCTACACTTCAGGGAGCTCCTGGGAGCAGTTGGCTCAGGTGTTGATATTCTCATGAAAGAAACCCCCAGTACCTCTGCATAGTGCATACCTTTTGCCCACTACCGGATGCTTTTGGGCAAGAGTTCAGGCTAACAAGAACTTGCAAACCAATGGAAATTTTCCCCTATAACCATTAAAATGAGGGAGGGAATGCATACAGCACCATAACATTATTTTGGTTTTGTCGGCCGCAGCAATGCAAGAAAATGCAGCGTATTCCCACAGAAAACTCTGGAGGAACACCAGGTTAGAGGTGCTCAGGTCACCGCCACTGCACACAACTCCACGCAACGGGCTGGAAGGAGGGGCCAGCCGTGGTCCTCCTCTTCGTCCTGCTTCCCTGCCGACTTCGCTGTCGTCCCTGGCTACAGCATGGCTGGGCAGCCAGTGGCTCCGGCGGTGATGAAGTCCTTAGCAAACACTTTGTTCCTGCTGGACTTCGGAAGCCAGGCAGGTGCGAGAGCATCTCCAGGCCCAGCAGCTAATCCTTTCCTAGGAGATGACTATTACACATACAAGCAGCGGCAAATCCTATAAGGCCTTCACTCCTGGTTGCTTTGCTCCTGGCAACTGGGGATGGAAATCTGTTTGCCCTTTCTGACCAGCTAACGCTGGGGAGCCGGAGCAAGAGAGACCCTCAGAGGAGCCTGCACTTTTGGGGGCCATCGGCAAATGGCTGCGAGCTGCTGAGAGCCCCCGCGAGGCAGAGAAATGTTGGAGACATGTCTCATCTCCGGAGGCAGAGTCAGACCTTCAGAAACAAAGGGTTTGCTTATTCTTCACCTTCCTCTCTGACACAGATTTTTTTTTTTTTTTTTTCTGCAGAAAAGAGGAAGAATTTCAGAGCGACTCCGCAGGGAGGGTGCCAGGAAGGGTGCGAGACAGGGCCCCAAACCACACGCCCAGCACAAGTGTTTGGCGCCGGCTTGGGAGGAGAAGCCTGGGCTGGGAGGGAGCTGTTAATGCATTTTTGCCACCAGAAGGCAGTGGGGAGCTGCAGATGTGAAGAGTGGGTGTTCAGCAGGATCTTCCCTTGGGAGAAAGCAGAAAGAGCCTCTCGCTTCGCTGTGCCCGGTTACAGACCTCTGGTTCAGCCCCCTTCGCTGTCCTGAGGAAAGCACAGGGGATTGCAGCTTACCAAGAAAGCCTTGTCACCATTTTATTTGGAAAAATAAATGTGTATCAGCATTTTTCTGAATAACAGCTATATGAGATAGGAAAATAAAAATATCAGAACGGGAAGGTGGGGCTGGTGTCCAGGGACCGGGATGCACGAGCAGTGATGGGGTCGCACACGTGTCGTGGTGCTTGAACTGGGAGCTTTGCAGCCCCTCGGCCGCAGCAAGCGGTGTCCTGGCCTGCAAAGGGAGGGACCCCAGCCTGGGACAGGGCTGGAGATTTTCCAGCCACTCCTTGGGGCAGAACATCTCTGGCTGCACAAGACACCCCTTCGCCAGGCATCGTTAAGTCAGGGAACGGCCCAAGGAGTGGAAGGAAAAGCAGACATCATATGAGGTTGAGGGATTTGAAACCAGTTCTGGCAAGGCAGCTGGGATGGAGCACCACTGGCCAGGCCCAGGGGAGCTGCGAGGACTGGAGCTGCCAGGGGCTGTACGTTCTGTAGGGTCTCTGATGGGTTTGTGAGCTCAGTTAGAAGGATTCTCCAGCACTGTTGCTGTTTCTGGAGGGGGAGTTAAATGTGCAAAGTCACTCTGCCCTGCAGCTCCAATGTATGACCGAGTGGTTAATAAGGATACAGCGAGTGCACGCAAAATTGCTGGCTGGTTGCAGCCGCTGTGGCCACAAACATGTATGGCAAGGAAGGAGCTGTTTCTAGGAAGAGTTTTATCCTGGGAAGGTTGTTTCTCTGAAGCAAGTCCCTCCTGCACGTTACTGACTTACAGGGCTTTTGATGGCAATTTAAGATGTTGCCAAGCTCGGTTTTCCACCTAGGCTATCCACAGACAAAGATACACCAATATTTTGTCTCCTGCAATCCGGCCTCTTCAGCACCAGCAGCTGATGGTTGCGAGCAGGAGAATGGCAGGTCTGGAGATGTCACGGAGTTAAGTGCTGCTAATTCCCTGTTTATTGACTTCAGCAAGTGAGGATTAGGATGGACCAGGGGTGTGAAGTGACCCTGTGCTGTTTACCTGGCATGTCAGGAATGCAGCTGCTCTACTGCAATTTTTACCTGGTTTTTAAGAAGAGGATGCGGTGGGCAGGCAGCTGCCAAGGGGGAGCACCGTGCTGTGGCCAGCTCAGTTACCCCAAGGTTGTATTTGGCCCCAGATGCCTGGCTTCTCGTGCAGTGCTGGAGGCGTTCGTGTCCCCTGACGCCAAGGGGTGAGCGGGGCGTGGGTGGGGGGCTGCTGGGCAATCCTGGCCATGGGGCCTCACCCTGCCCCGGAGCAATCACATGTTGGCATGGGAGAAGAGGCTTCCTGCCTTCCTTCCTTCATAGAGCCAGTCGGGAAGCTATCTGCCCTTCTCTCTCCTAAATAATAAACCCATTTACCTTTTTCCTTTCTCCTTGTGATATTCCACATTTTAGTGGAATTTCAGTTGTCATTAATTGCACCCAGTCAGTCTGTCAAAACTTCAGATATTTGGAAACCTGACCATTGAGAATTGAAAACGTTTTTTCCTCTTCAAAACAAACAAAAACTTCCTTGGCAAAACAAGTGCTTCCAACCAACCAACCAACCAAGAAGCTCTGAAGCAGGCAGCCCCTCGGCTGGCCACATGCAAGGAGGTACTGACTCACAGAAGGGGTTGCACGTTGCTGTATGGACACCGGTCGCAGAGGAATTAGCACAGAGCCATGAGCAGCTAGAGGAGAGCAGCTTTTGTCAGTCACTGTCGGCCCCGGCTGATCTGAAACACGTGAGCTAAAGTGGAAAGGCTTTCTGTTTCAGCACAGCGTTCTCTCTTTTGGCCTTGTGGCTAATAACACTCACGGCCCCTCTCTGTGCCCTGGCTCTCAGCGAGCTGTGTGGAATGAGCCCCTTTGTCCTTTGCAAAAAGTTTTGGGCATTGCTGATGCACTCAGGCCACTAAGGTGGTGGTAGCCTGTTGCTGTTGCTGGCAGGCTTTAGCTGTTTGGGGGATGCTGTGTTTGCACCGAAGGGGGATCTGCATTTCCCCAGCTGGAATAATAGCACAACACTCCACGCACCAGAAGGCATGGGACGTCCAACTCCTCTTGCCTGCATTGCAGCCATGCTCTGACAAAAAAAATGCCTCAGGTGTGAGACCCTCAGGGAGGACACAGTTCTGGGGGTATTTGAAGGCCACTCTCAAGCAAATCTACATTTGGTCTGTGAAAGGAGTGGTGGAAAGGGGCACAGTGGGAACAAAATGGTGCCCAGCAAACTATGCAATGCCTAAGGGAGCCATGAAAGCTGTGAACAATCCATGGAAACCATCAGGATTTCTCTAGTTTATGTCCAGACCAAACTTGCACCTGTTGTGCTGTCTTGGGTAATTCTCAGCTTCTGTGTCCCAGAAGTTTTCTGTAAAGTTTCTGTTCCCAGGGGCACTTCCTAGTTGGTGTATATGGTATCAGGTGGATGGGTTATTTTCTTCCACCTCAGTATTGTGTCTCCCCGTCTCCACCCACCCATCTGCTACCGCTCTGCTTCTGGTTCTCTGTTGCTTTTTCCTTTTTCTACTTATCTGCCTCCTCTTATTACAATTAATTTATAACATTACTTACATTCACATTTATTAGCTTTGAAAATGGCAGGACTTTATTATTTCCTTTAGACACTTAGCCTCCTCCCCATTTTGATAACATCAGTTTATCTTTTCCTGTCCTTTTCTCAGGCGTGTTCTCCAGAGATGTCATTGTAAAGAAATGTGTTTTCCATGAAAATCGTGCCAGGGCGCATGGACATTGCCCCATACAGAGATGTGAGCTTGTCTTCCCTCCTGCAGTTCAAAGTTTGAAAGAGCAAAAGTCAGCGTTCTCCTGCTGGTCATCTGCCTTGCCTGTCTGCTGTCACTAATGTCCTGCAACCTCGACCTTGCCAGTTTTCCAGAGATCTACGACAAATGCTTGAAATGCAAGGAGAGCGCTAGCAATGTGGCAATGCCCTGCAGGGATTAAGGAAGGAGGAATTCTTTGGAGATCGAGGTTAGAGGGAATTAAGAATGGAAAGTACCAGCTGAAAGCGCAGGAGGTTTCTCTGTCTGGTGACAGGCAGAGCAAAAAAAGTTCTCAAAAATATCATTATTCAAAGCTGTGGTTCACTCATAAACTGAGGACTGCCTCTCACCTCTGAGTTTTGCGTGTTCAGGCTCTGCCAGCCTTGCCATCCTGCCCATTTTCTGCATTTCTAAAATTTACTGCCAAAATCAGAGAACAGCACGCTCTCCGGTTTATCAGTGGAACGAGGCAAATCTCCTGCAGCAAAGCCCAAACACACTTACATGGTTTTCTTTGACAATGTCATGTTTGCCATGCGGTATCTGCCATCCCTCTTTCTTTCATCGCCCTTGGCCTGGCACTCTGTAGTCTAGTCTAAAAATATCACCTTCTTGGCTGCCAAAGCAGTTAAATCTCTGTGCATGTTTCTTCTGTTCCCTTTATCCCTCTTTTTTTTTTTTTTTTCTGAATTATATATCACTCTTCTGTTGATTTTGTATTCCTTTTATCTAAAGTCAAACATCTCGAAAATCACAGTGTAGGATAGGCTTTTACCAGCTGCTTTTTTTTTTTTCTTTAAACTGTTCTGTTCCCCTCAATGACAAAGCAGCACAGGCAGGAACGGGTTTCAGGGCTGCCTGCCTGTGCCATGATTCAGCAGGTTGTAAAAGGAAGGAATGTTTTCTTTTTTGGGAAGCGGTGGGAGAGAAAGGGGAAGCATGTGTGAGGCATGCATGTGTATATTTGACTTCCTGGTGCTTGTGATTGCAGCAGTGGTATCGTGCTGTCCTGAGAGTTATGTTGGAGTTAATAACCTGTTTTCAAAGAAAACCTGTTTTCAATGGAAAAACAGATTTTGCCTAGATTGGGGAGAAAGCTTGCTAAATTATACTGCTTTGTTACCCATTAAGGTATTCCTCTGTGGTGTTTTTAGTTTCTTATTTAAAGTACTTGGTATCTCCTGTGCTGCCTGTTGTTTATGGCTGTTTCCCTGCTTGTCTGTCTGCATCTTCTGTTCAGTCTCTGGATGTAGCTCAGTCAACAGGGAGGTTTAGGAGCCAGCTTGGTGGCTTTCTGGAAAAAATGTGAGCGTTTGATTCCAAACTTCAGTGTAAACAGGGATTTGCTGATTTCATTTATGCTGAGCCTTATTTCTGAGCGCTGGGGCCCTGCTTGCATTGTCCCAGCGCGGTGGAATTTTCTCTGTGCGGAGACTTATGTTGCTGACTCACTGCATCAACTCCAAACAGATTTATGTTTTAAAAAACCCCTCTTATTTCTTCCTGCCTCTTCTAGCAATATTGAGTGTGGTATTCCTACAGAATACCTCCTATCTGCTGGAACAGACTGCAGCCCCCAGACCACACAGGAGCTGGCTTTAGTCTGGGCAGTTCAGATACAGCTTTCCATGGAACTTCTCAGCTGGAGCAGCTGAGATACAACTTAAAAGCGGTATTACTGATAACATAACAGGGGCCTGCTTTCCGCATCGTAGGGCCTCATTCATTGCCATACCATGCTGCCGTACGTACGCAGCAGGAGATGGGGACTCCTGACATTTAATCTTCCTCTGACAGTTACTTGTGTGGTCCGTGCAAACCAGGTACCTCCCGCAGCCTCTCCCTCCCAGTCAGTACAGCGGGGACAGTTATTTCTGCATTTCCCTGTTCTTCTGTACTTGTTCCAATGTGTAAACGTTGAGCATTTACACGGTATTTCACCTCTACGTAAATACATGATGTTAATTTTGGAAATATAGCACAGTTTAAAGCTTCTGATATTAAACAAGGCCTTTAAGCAAGCAGCTGCCTGAGGAGTGCTGCCATCTTCTAAACACGTTGAAGCATGTGTCACTTTTTACTGTCTTCTTAAACCCTCAGCTTGTAACTGAGCAAAAAAATACTAGATATACTGAATTTTCTGAATAGGCAGGAGAACTTGAAAACCCTTTCTGGAGCTAAGGAATGAGGAGAGCGAGGTAAAGGCGACTTTACTGTTTAACACCATCGTGCTCCGGCACGGGGACAGGCCGTGGCCTCCAGCCTCCCCAGCCCCTCCCAGCTGCACAGAGCTTCTTCGCTGTCCCCCTCAGCCCCTCTCCACCACCGGGCCGCCATCGTCCCCGGGGGCGCGGCTGCGAGGCGACAGCCGTCCCCGGCCCGGCCCCTCCCGCCGCCCTGTCAGCCACCGCAGCGCCCCGCGATGGAGATCCGTTGGGTCCCCGCCCACATCTCAACGGCCTCCCTTCAACCAGCCAATCACGCAACATTTCCTACAACCCCGCCGGCCAATAGCAGCGCTCCACGAAGGGCAGCGCCGTTGGGGCGTGTTTTGAGGCGGGCGGGCCGTTGAGCGGCGGCCGTGTTATCCAATCAAGAAGCCGGACAGGCGGCGGGGCGGGCTGGAGGACGCTCTCTCCGCCAATGGGAGAGGCGGAGCGAGGTGGGCCGGGGGCGGGGGCTGG